>OVAN01001232.1:0-43365 GCA_900406275.1 Anastatica hierochuntica | reverse complement strand
GATTAATCTTATCGTTCCACGAAACTATTACCGCTTAGTCTTACGAGAAACAGTTTCTCCAAAAGGAATAGTCAAAATCACTTAGCCCTGAAACGGCCCGAAATGGCCCAAACCGCGATAATGGTCCACTTGCGATTTCGGGCGAGAACCGGCCCACTTACAACGACGGTTTGCCAGGGTTTCGCGGAAATGTTAAGTTTCGAGAGGATAAGGAAGGATCTCGAAAAGGATATATGCGAATCAGGAAAATGAAATATTTCCAAGAGAAAATATTCACGAATCGGGACAGAAAAGGAAACAAACCAAGCCCACGAAGAAATATATAAAGGGTGCGAAGGGAGAGTTATACGGAGGAGAACTTTTTCGTCACCACAAAACACTTAGAAAAAACTAGGGTTCTTACTTTGTTTTTATAAACGAGCAGCTCTCAACTAGGTAACGAGTTTACGCTGTAGTTCTAGGGTTTTCACCAAAAGTTCGCGGACACTGCTTAACACCGGTTGTGCACGCTCCGATCACAAATTCGAATAAGATCCCTTATTTTTCTTTGTTATCTGTGTTTGTCGAATCGTTCTTCGCTTAAGTTTTTCATTTACTCTTGATTCGTTTTCGTACTCATTCTGTATTCGTTCTCGTTAACCTATTCTTACGAATCTTATTACTTTACCACCGTTAAATGCATATCGCTTCACAATCTGTTTCGTATTGATTCACTTTCGTTATCAACTTGTTTCGTTTAATAATATGTTTATCTTTTAGTTTCGTATTTCTTATTTATTAACTTTTTCACTCACTGCTTGATCTGTCGATCTTTGGCTACAGAGAGTCCGTGAACCACATAACATTGACAGTGAGAATTTCGTTTCCCACACCGACCATAGCAAAACCTTGTCTGACCATAGAAAAACGTGATCCAACTTTAGAAAAATCTGTCCAAATTGGAATTCTTAGGTAAAAACTTTTAGCTTTAGTTTTTCCTTGTCGTTTGGTAACCTAAGTGTAGAAATCTTTTCGGATCCCGTTTCTGACTAACGGAGCATGGGGAATTCTTTTTCTATTGATCTAAACTACTGGTTTAGAGGTCAATAAATCTATCAAAATTTCCTTAAGATCCGAAATTATATGGACCTAATCTGATCGCGTAATTTGAACCCTAAGGTGTGTCTTGGTAGTAAGTTTGTATGTGTTTGTGTGGTTAGCACCTGCAAAATAAGAGAACTTGTATGTTATGTGTGGAACCGTAGAAACATTAAAAATGATTAGTATATCGACGAACATAGGGAAACAATTAATGAGAATGATGATTGATGGCATGATATTTATGTGATATTGAATGATTGCGTGATGTATGTTGCTGTGAGAGATATTAGATTATATCATTCATGCTTCGGCACGGAGGGTATAACATATTATTATATGTGATGAATGTGATGTGAAGGCATGCATAATAATGGCGTTATATTGTTTGAACCTCGGTTCAGACAATGTGACTTGTTTGTCCCAGGTTTTCTTGGTGAGGAATCTTAATTTGATTGCGGCGGGTTTGCTTGGTGAGGGATTCGTATTGTGAGTCCAGCACTCGGGTAGAGTGTCGTGAGAGTCGTTGGTATCCACCTAGAGGCCATAACCTTTCGGGCCGTACCAAAATTAGTTCCAATCGGTTATGTTGAGCACGGTGATAGGGCTAGCTACCCACGACCGGTGCGGGCAGGCTGCATGACGTTTCAGCAAGTGTGTGTGATCCGGGCCATATGCTTTTTAGACTTTGTTTTTCGAGCCAATAGGCGCAAGAAGGGATATTGATTCGATTGTGGATTATGGTGGGTTGAATTACCAAGGGCGAGGGGCAAGCCTCGATGATCCAACGAGATCAACCACTCTCGATGGAGTGGATGTGTGTTACATTGCATGATATTTATTCTGGTGTTGGCACAGGTGGCTTAATTGGACGTTATGATATATTGTTGTTTGTTTACTATTATGTATATCTCGTATCGGTAAGTTAGTTTAGACTCGTTTCTCACTAAGCAATAGTTGCTCATTAGACTCTTTGTTTTGCAGGAAACCAATTGTGGGAGACATGACGGGTGTGGAGGAGACGACGTGATCCGTGTAGTTTTCTGACCCCATTTTTGTCATGTATTTGTTTGTATTATATAACGTATGGTTTGGATTCTTAGGCTTAAAGGATATATACAAGTTGTATAATGTTTGTGGCTATGTTATATAATGTAAAAAAAGGTTTAATAACTAAAACCTATGTTTCACCTGAAACGAAGTCTTGGTCAGAGACAAACCAACTAGCGGGCTAGCTTAGGTCGGCAGGCCAAAGGCTAAGTGCGCTAGGGATGTACGTTCGGATTTTGGTTTGCGAATTCCTTAATGTGTTTCAGAGTTCTTGGTCCGAGGTTCCGGGTGAACATCAATAGCATCTCCGATTTTGTAAAGGATTTTGCTTAGTTGGTCGTGCATGCTCTTGTTTTATTGTTGCGCGGTTAATTGAGTTGGCTTTGACCTAGACCGTATTAGGGGTGCTATAGGTAAGGTCGAACAAAAGTATCGTCAAATTTTGATTGTAGTTTGAGCATTACGATTTCAAACTCATCTACCAATAGAGCTTATGGCTAAACATTTAAATAATAGGTCGCCAACACCGGTACTTGGCCTTTTGATAACATTCAAGAAAGTACATGGACAACATTGTTCATATGATTGATGTGTGCATTTTTTCATGCATTATTAGGTTATTATATTCATGTTTTGGATGCATTTAGCTTCTAAATAATGCTTTTAACATCTAAAATTCATATAGTTTAGGAATTGACTCTAGTTTAGGATTTTCTTGCATTTACATGCATTTATTTGCATTTTGTAGGAATGGACCTTGACAAGAATGAAAGGAATTTGGAATTTGGAATTTGATTCTTGATGCAAATGAAGTAAAGAATCAACATTAATCAAAAAAAAGAAAAGGAGAGAAGGAAGCAAATGAACAAGCAAAGGGGCAAAGAAGAAGCAAAGGATTGCAAATGCAAGCCAGTATCGACCAGACATGTCGATAGTGACTTGGATGAGGTCGATAGCAACTTGCGCAAAACAACAAACTGCAAATGTAAGCCACTATCGACCAGCAAGGTCGATAGTCAATTGCATGAGCTCGGTAGTGGCTTGCATCCGAGTCAAAATCACTTTAGGGCAACCTTTCTCTTCCCCTTTCCCTATAAATACTCTCTCTAAAATTCCAAAAACGCTTAAGCTACCTAAGCACTAAATTTTGGATACTTTTAAGTTTGTTTCTAAGATTCAAACCAAGTTTCTAAACACTTTGTTCTTGGGTCTCTTTTATTTATTTATGCATTTTAAGTCTCTTTAATTCTTGTTCTTCCTTGTCCTTCATCTAAGTTCTTATCTTTCAAAGTTTTTCCTTTCTTGCAAAGTTTGGATTTTTATTGTTTCTACTTAAGTTTGTTTGCTTTCAATCATCTTTTCTCATCTCATCTCTCCTTCTTCTCACTTCAAGCATGGACTTTCAAGAAGCTAGTGACACTTCTTGGTTCTCCAAGGGCTTTAGTGAGTAGAACCCATTGGATCTTGAAATGGTAGAGTATGTAGTGATTAGGTGGCTAGCTAATGGCTTCTAGGGATAGATGGAACATAGATCTCTATGGTTTAGGTGTTCTTAATGCCAGATCTAGGATAAAAACTAGATCTTGACATGTATACATTTCATGTACGAGAATTGTTCGATGAAATTTCTAGGAGAGCCTAAAGTATGTTAAGCTTAGCTTAACCAACAAGAGTTGATAGTTAGGAATTTTAGTGACTAAGTGGAATGATTCTTATTGATTGCTAGCTAAATGATCATAACAAACGAGAGTTAAGTAAAATAAGCAATGTTTTGAACCTCGGATCGACCCGACCAGTCCAACAGGTTAACCGGAACCCTGCCACTATTGCGATCCTAGTTTCTCACCTTAACCCGGTCGACAGAAATCCAAGAAATCCAGAAAAACCAGCCAAAAAACCGTGACCCTGATTTGACCTGGTGAGCCACCCGTCCGGGTATTGAAAAAAATTGATTTTAGTTTCTTTTTTCTTGATTTTGTTTAAAAAAAATTACATTAACTATATGATTTTTTGTTATCATTAAATTTTGTAATTTAGATTACCTATTTTCTTATTAATGGATATTTTTATAAAAAGATATTTAGAAAACTAAATGTTTTAGATTTTCTATGCAAAATATTCAATTAAAGATAATAAAATTACGGATTTCAAAAGATAATTTTTGAAATAATAAATATAATGAGTTACAATTTTCTATATGTTTGGTAGTTTGTGTTTTACAGAAATAAATCATTTATATATATTCAATATATTCTTGATATGTGTGGAAACAGAAAATCTAATATTTAAAAACAGAAGGAGTACAAAATGTTTAGGTTTTAAATAAGGTAAAAAAATTAATGTGCTTAAGAGTAATAAAAATAATATATAATTGAAATTCTCAAAAGACAATTTTAATAAATTATTTTTCTTATTTTTTATATTTTCTAAGCTATCGTAAGAAATATTCATGTTTATCACTTCACTTTATCATTTTTTAAACTATTGTTAGACACTAAAATTTTAAATTATATGTATATATATATATATATATATTTGATTTTTATATTTGTAAAACTAATATATAATATTAATTATATAAATACAATAATATATTGGCCCGCGGTTGACCCGGTCGATCCAAGTCAACCCAGAAATCCAGTGACCCGGAAGACAATTTGATTCAATGTCTGGATCGAGTTTAAAAATATTGGAAGTAAGTTAGCTACAAAATATGACTTATAGCCATGAGAATGCTACTATTTCAAGTATTGATTCCATAGTCGTGAGACTTGTTCTTTTGATTACCTTCTTTGTTGTTAGTTAGCTTGTTAATTATCCCTTCTCAACAACCAAATCCAAGATCCATTTCTCCATCATTTTAAGTTTTTTCTAGTTTGTTTAGGTTTTCTTTGAATCACTTCTCTTCTTATTTGCTTAGCTTAGGCGATATTGTGCATTCCTATTGCTTGAATATCTAGTTCATGTGGGTTTGACTCTTAATTACTACAATCGACATAGTTGTGCACTTGCCGTTTAATGAGGATTGTTAGTTGATTAAAGTTTATAAATTTAAAACTTGAAGTGGATTTAATCACAATAACAAAACAAAGTTCATCAAGCTTTATTATGTTTTGCTTTATTTTTTTTTTGAGACTAACTTTCTTTTGAGTGTTTGTTCTTTTTGCAAGGTACAATCACAAGAGAGAATGAAGATTCCTTCATGCATGAATTCATTGTTGAAGCTCATGTTATAAGAACAAGAAAGGGAGGTAGTTTCGAACCCCACGAGCTATCATGTTGCTTATGAGTCATTCACATCAAGAGAGAAACAAACACATGGTTATGTTGAGAGGTACCATCATAGAATTGAACCGTACAATGTTCAAGAATCTTATTCTCCCAAAGCATCTAAAGATGAAATGATCTATAACTTGCTTAAAGAGTTGTTACAATCGCAAAAGGAGTGGAAGAATGAGTTGACTGAAAGATTTAATGGGATGGATGCCAATAAGTATCAACCCTATGGACACTAGGCTCAAGGAAGTCAATTTGAAGAGAGTGAAAGATACCATTCTTGGAACATGGAATGTTAAGATCAAGAGATCATTCACTTCAAGTCTCAAGAGGAGATGAGAACCAAAACTTGCTTAAGGAGTCGTTCGAAGAAAAAGAAAGGGGAAGGATTAAGAGAGAAAGCAACTTTGATTCCTTTTATACCAATATGGAAGTTATGGCCAACATTTTTGGGTCATAAATAGAAGATAAAATGGCACATGTGGAGGAAACCAACACAAGGATTATACAAAGGGTTGAAGCAAAAAAAGAAAGGAGCCTCCATCTTGTCAAAACCGAAGCATTCGAAGATAATATAATTGTTATAGAGGAGTGGTTTTAAGAGTAAGATCAAAGCAAAGATTAATTTCTAATTGAGGTCAAAGAAGCTATTATGGATTTTGTATCGCAACTTGGATGCCCGATTGATAAAAATATTGTGATAAGATATGATGATTAAGTCATGAACATTTGCATCTCAAGTGATTCATTAAACAACATCAAGAAAGTAGTTGGCACGGTTGGGAGGGACCTTGAAGACCCTTTGGAGAATGTATTGGTGGCCTAAATAAGATGATAAAGAAGCCTCCAACAAAGAAGAAGCCACAGTAGATGATATTCAAGAAGCAGAAGAGAGCATTAATAAATTTGATGAACTTTTCGGATAACCTAGTATGGAAGCTATAATGCAAAGTTTGAGGATAATGCACAAACAGAATGTAGTCTCCTAACCAAAGAATAACCACATGTGATCTTCATGGCCAAGAAGGAAGTAAATAAGGAAGAGTCTAAGGAGAAATAACATGAGAACATTGAGGAACTTCAACAAAGGTTCCAAGAAGAAGAGTCTCCAATGGAAAAGCCTTTTTACAAAGATTTTGTTTGATCTCCACCAAAGAAGCGATCATAGATGATCCAAGAGGTATTTCTTTTGAAGAGATAAGGATGAAGACATTTAAGGGGTGGTTTTACGATGAATAGGAGCCGCGCGATCCGCGATCCATTATCCCATTAGGAGAACCTAAAAAGAAAGTCAAGGTAAGAGACTTTAAACAAAGCGCACTTGGGAGGCAGTCCCATGAATATCCTTTTATTATGATTTAAATTTAATTTATCATTATGCTAGTATCTTTGGATGTCTTTCGAGTATGTTTAGGAAAATTATAAGCTTATACTTCCTTTGAGTTAAGCTTAGTGATTTAAGATGCTTTCTAAATCCAAATTGCAAAAGGATATTTAAATTTGATTTAGACATTTGATTAGGGACGTCTAAGAGTAGTGTTAATGCATGAATTTGATTTCATGTAGTCTTGAAATTAGCAAATGATTGGTTTGTTTGATCAAGCTTTGTAATTACTTGATAGACTCATAAGTGATGAATATGTATTCAACTGGATGATCTACGGTTGAGTTTGTAAGATTCATGAATGGCTCTCCTAAGCAGAAATGAGTGAAACCGAATGAGTATTGACTTTTGTACTTGAGTATGTCTACGGTTTACTCATACACTTAGTTGATCATTTAATCATTAAAACTCTATCAATTCTCAAATTACCTATTCTCTTGTTTTGGTACAAACTCAAACCAAAAAGCAATAACGAAAGCAAATAGGAAGAAAGTCAAAGAAAACAAAGAAACTTCAAAGAATTCTTCTTCAAAAACCAAAACTCTTCAACTTATTCATGAACATTGGTGCAAGGTACAAGTCCATTACCCTTGTATATACATTTACATGCATTATGCTTTTGAAAGCTCTCTCTCTCTCTCTCTCTCTCTCTCTCTCTCTCTCTCTCTCTCTCTCTCTCTCTCTCTCTCTCGGTTTTAGATCACTGAGACGTTGAAGTTTAAGTTCGGAGGAGGGAGTAGATACTAATGAGCATTTTTATAGGTTTTGTTCTGTTTTTTCATACTTGATTCATGCATTGTACATACCTAAATTTTGTGAATTTTTTTTTCAAAATTTAATTGGTTTTTGAAGTTCATATAGATGCTTTCATGTGAATATGTTAGGTGGTTAGAAGCATATAAAGTGCATTTAGCATAAAAAAACCATGCTTTATTAGTAAACTTAGGCATGCTTACAATTCAATGCCCTCATTAGTAGTACTATAATGCTTGAGCCATATAGAAATTTGAAAAATCCATGCTTGGAATTGGCGTCTTGAAGTTCTTTATGAAACTTGAAGCATATTAGATTTGAAGTCAATCCCATTTAAGAAGAATCTAATTGAATTTAGTTTTTCTTGATCTTAGTTTTGAAGTTCTAGAAACTTGAGTTATGTTTTGACCCTATTTTACCACTCTTATTAACTCAAGTGGAAACTCTTATTTTAAGAGTAGTTACGCCACCTTGAAAACACAAAAAAAATTTAGACCCTCCTAATCATTTGAATGTGAGTCCTCTTTTGGGAAATGCACACATGGCAAAAACTCGTGTAAAGTGAAGTTCAATGACAAAGTCTAGTGCTTTTTTAGTATTAGCCTCATCTTAAGGTTAACTAAAATTTAGGAAGGATTTTTTCAATTCATTTATGGGTTTGCCGATTTATTATTGTTGTTTCTTGTGTCAAATAATTGAGAAGTAGCTTGTTAAATGGAAGAGATGCAAGTGTGGTTATGAAAAAAGAAAAGGATATATAAGTAGTGCACTTTCATAGATTCCAAAATTTGTCTAGTCCTAGCATAAGTCTAAAAAATTAAAATAGAAAAGAGAGGCATTAATGATACTCAAAAGAAAAACGAATCAAAGGAATTGATTTAGCATTAGTGGTTCTAAATTAAAAGGGGTATATAAGAGAGATGCTAAAGTATAAAGATAGTAAGTGAATGAAAAGAAAATTTTCAAAAGTGTTTATTGGGAAATGAAAAAGGAAGTCATTGAACTCATTGGGAAAATCGTCTAAATAATGCCAAGAAAGAGCAAAAGGGTTTCGATCTGTAGAGCATTAGGAAGGGAAACACATCCCGTTAGTGTAGGAAATAAAGGGGAATCGGCTTGAATAGCTTAGTGAAAGCAATAGCTTTGTATGCATAAGTTGTTCGGCTACTAACTTGATTTTTTTCATATCTCTTGCATTACTTGTTTTTGAGAGAAATCACCATGGAAAATTGAGTGAAACCTCCTCTAAAACACTTCTTTGAAATGCATCCTTTTTGTTTCCAAGCCAAGTATAATGACACTTCTTTCCCATAAGTAAAAACCGCATCTCATAAGCATAACTGAATATGAAGAGATTGGTGAATAAGGTGGCATGTGAATGTTTAACTTATTTTCCTAGAGATGGTTCTTGGAATGATCATGGTGAAGTACATTAAGTATTCATGATTCATACATTATGTTACTACTCTTCAGGACTTTAGATTGGAAGTCTTTTTAGACCTACTTTGGCATATCTTCTCATTTTTACACCTTGTTTCCGGGTTTGGTTTTGGTTGTTTGCTTGAGGACAAGAAAATGAGAAGTTCAGGAGAGCTGATATGTGCATATTTTCATTCAAATTAAGCTTATTTTATCAATGTTTGGGATGCATTTAGGTTGTAAATAATGCATTTCATCCCTGTTCTTTTCTGCATCTAGATGTCATTCAGATGCAACATCTGGATGGAGATGCTCAACATCTGGATGCAGATGCTCGAATGTTGTTCGTTTTTCACTTAACAATTTGCATCTGGATGCCGAGTCTACATGTTATTATTTTTTTGCATCTCAAAAATCTGAAATTTCAGATGCCGAAAATTATAAAAACCAAATGCTGCATCTGCAGCTCATATTTTTAAATGACGAAAATACCCTAAGACTCAAATCTACTACGATCTTTATCCTTCACTCACCATCCCAAACTATTCTCCACTGTAGAAAATTGTTTCGATCGCTTGATTCACCGGGGGAGAGATCGATCTCTGTTCTCTCCATCTTCTCCATTTTCAATGTAAGTTCTTCATTTAAAATTTGTTTCGATCTAGGATCTACATTGCTATGTGGTACTTTCTCGCTGATACAGAGAGAGAACATATGCGTTTGTCTCATTTTCATGCTTAAACTAGTTTTCATGCTAATACGGAGACCATCTTGTTCATGAGTCTCGATCCCTTGGTTTTTTGTTAATGGACAAACATATGTTCTTATATTGGTCTCTTTTCATGATGATATTTAAGTTTTACTTATTTAGGTAAGTGAGGGTTATATTGATAATTTGAAACAGTTTATGGATTGAAGAACCAACCTTTTGGATGATTTACACAATGATGTTGAACTAGAGAAGTTGTATATGTTTTGTTTTTTAGTTTGTTCATTGTCCTTATAGTTTTTGTTTCATTGTAAACTCAATTTTTATCGGAGTGTATACAGTCATGGTGTTTTGTGAGTTTAAGGGTTTTCTCGTAATGTTTGTGGCAGATCATCCAACAACAGTAAGGGTCCGGGTGCTCGAGCAGCTCACATCCTCATTTAGAAAGATCACAAGGTGACCTTACACTCTTTGTCTATGCTAATTTTGTTCATTTGATGTCATTTGCTTTGTTCGAAAAGAGAAAATTAATATAGAATTAAAGATTGACATATCTTAATGTGGCGGTTCGTTGGGGATATGGAGAGTGAGTAGTGATGTTAGAAATAGATGTAGTGATGTTGAAGGAGAATTCATACGGACATATTGTGTTATGTAGCTGAGCTTCAACTTTTGTAAAATTTTGATACATACAGACGTAAAAATTCACAACTTTGCAATGTTAATCAACTCGTACGGTGAATCTAGAACTTAAATTCCATTCTTAAATTTTCACTCCATCAAGAAATATTAATATAACTTGGTGAATATGATGACGATTGCTGTCGGAAACTGAAGAATGGTTATTGTGTGAATTAATGTAGATAAAACATATAAATGAATGTAGGTTAATTAGTGAAATACAATGCTTATTAGGAAGGGTTGCATAGAAAGGCACGTGTAAATAAAGGTACTAGATTAGTCTTGGCCTTGAGTGTTGTGCATTTTCTGTCTTTTCCTCACACTACCAAATGCTCTCTCTCTTTCTTTTTAACCTGTTCACAAATAGAGTATAAAGCTAGTATATGATATTTGTATTAAAGTAATATGTTCATAAATAGAGTATAAAATTGGTATACAATGATGTTTTTTTTATCTTTTCCTCACACTACTAAATCCGATATCATTTTGCTATCTCTATGTTCAGAACTGCTGACGGACTTGGAGTAAAAACAACGCTTATTGAAAGTATGTGCTTTGTTACTCAAGAGTTTTTTTCCAATTGTAGTTTCTGAATTTTCCTTTGCTCATTCAGTTAATTTTTTCCTTGATGTCTCTTGGTTCAAATTTCACTATCAAAAGTACAAAGAAAAAATGGCATCGTCAAGAAATGGCTATGATGTGAGTACAAATATCTTCTTTAAACTTATATGTGTAATGGGAATATGCTATTAGTTCTTATGTGTATGATAATCTTTGGGAGAAATAGCCTATCTACATTTGGAGTGATGAAGAAACTCGCTTTTATCTTCGACTTAGAATTGAAGAAAGGGAGAACGAAAATTCTAGAAAAGCAGGGATAAGTGAAACAGAGAAGCAAAACATTTTAGCTAAGTTTTCTGAAGTATTTGGGCAAAAACATACTTGGGAAAAATTCAGAAACAAGTACTATACTTGTACAAAACAATATACATCTTTCAAGCGGTTGATATGCAAGACCAAACTTAGTTATGACTTAAATGGATTTATAGACATGAGTGATGATTGGTGGAAAGAGAAAATTAAGGTACTCAACTAATTTTTCTCTCTTATTTCGTTCTTCATAAAATGAGTGATATTTGTATGATCATGGTTGTATGTTTTACATTTTTGTGTGATATCAATACTTTTTTAGAAAGGATTATTTCTCCATCTTGGGTTGAATTTATATTGGATTTTTAGGGTATAAAACAATGGGTCTGTTAAATATTTTCTTCACTGTATACTCGTGATTCTTAACATGAATTGTTCGAAGCTAGAAAGAAAAGAGAGAAACCATTGGCAAACATATAATTATTGGTAAAACTATATGGTTCTGTTCATATTAATAGTGCTGAAGGTTGGAGTGCTCAACAAAGGGAAGAACTTATGGATGCTAGTTTCATGAGGAGCATGTAAACGAGTCTGATGCTACATCAGAGTCAAGACATAGTACCACTCAGCCCACCCAAGCAGTTGTTGCTCCCTCATCATCAAATATACCAAACACGAGCAAGAAAAGAAAAGCATCACATGAGGTAGTTGAAGCAATTAGAGACAACAGTGAGTCACGGGACGCGATACTCTCTCAGAAAAGCCAGTTATTAGAACAACATTCTGGTTTTAGTTGTAGCCAAATACGAGCTATGAGGGTATTACATTCACTTTCAAGCGTTAGGATGTGGTCTCCTTTGTACAAGGCGGCCATTCTGCACCTTCAGAAAAGCTCCACCAACCATCAGACATTTTTTGGTTACGGAGATGATGAGAATAAGATATTATATTTTGAATTTGCAACCAGCAAAAGTAGAGATGCATATGTAGATGTTAGATTAAATTATGATTAGATTGCTTATGATGTTTGTGCTTTTAACTTAGGATCAGATTGTGTTTATGTTATGAATCTTAGATTACCCTTTTAGCTATGAATATATTACTCTAATCTTGTTTTGAACCTTTCCAATTTTTATAATATTTCTAATCTTTTGCATAAGTAATTAACATATTGAAATATTGAATGTCTTTTGTAGGATACATTCATATTATATTTGGAGGATGATGACACGGATATAATTATAGAAGATGAAAGGAATATGCATGTTGTTGTAGAAGAGCTTTACGGAGATGTTAATTTTGATAGACAAATAAGTAGGAGAGTGATAGCTCAAGTTTTCACCGATGAAAACACTGTAAGCGTATAAATGCGTACATTGTAGTGGTTCAGGGTCAAATTCCCAGAGACCAAAGGTTGCACGAAAAGCTCTGTATCACACACGGGCTAAAGACGAAAAAGAAAAATTGTAAAGTGATGTTGTAAATCGAAATAAGCAGAGAAAGCAACAAAACAAGTGGTTGTAAATCAATCAGAGAAAAAGCGTTGAGAACAAGGTGTTCTCAGGGAAATCATTTCATTAAGATTGTAGGTTTGCTGTTAGGGAAACATTTAAGAACCATCTTGAACTCAATTCACAAAATTATAGTCAACTTACTTCCGTAGCGCTAACTACCAATGTTTAAAGATCCTAGACACTAAATTCCGTTGAGTTTTGAATCCTAAAAATGCATTTTAAAGAGGGTTGATTTGTTTACAAATTGCTTACACATGAATTTCCATTGGTCTAAGACAATTTGTTCATTTATCTTTCTTTCAGGCATTTCATCGAACACTTTCAGTGCGTGAAATATCCTAAGTTCATGAACTAAGTGATAAACTTAATTCAAGCATTAAGCACAAAGATTAATGGAGATCAATTGATAATTCTCCAATCTAACAACATAACAATCACAGATTCATGAAATCCGGTATGACAAACCCTAAACCCAACTAGAAAACTATTCACACATATAAATTAAATCAACACAAGATGAATTGGATGAATAAATAATGTATTGAATGAAAAAAAAAGAATAAGGTTCAGAATTCTTCTCTGAAATCAAAGTACAGATGATGATTCTTCTCCTTATAGTTACAAAGGTTTTATCCTATTCAAAAGTTCAGAAAAACAACATAACGATCTCAGATCAATGAGTCTAGATTAATTTTACAAGTTTCTTTTTCAATTTTAGGTGTCTTCAGTCCAAATCTTAAATTAAAAATGGTCATTTGCGACATGCCCTGGATCGGTCGATCCAAGGTGTAGGAATCTCTCGATCCAGGTCATTCTGGCCTGATTCTTCGTTTCTTGATCCAGCTTCTTCGCAACATTTAACTCGAGTAATCTTCAAGCTCTAAAATCTGCAAGTTACATTCTTTTCCTCATTTTAAACCTGTATCATGTGTAAGACATAAAGAAGAACAAAGACCCAAAGCAAGACAAAAAATTCTGGGAAAAACAACCCTTTCTTGGATAAAAACACGAGCAAAAAATTATAAACTAACAATACATCAAATCCCTCAGACTTGAATCTTTGCTTGTCCTCAAGTAAAGGAAACGAAAATTAAACCAAAGGGAAAAGAAGTTTGAAAATGATGGACCTCTGTACTTTTAGTAGACTTGCTTTGCACCAGATTCGGTGACCACGTAGACCATAGATAGTTAGAAAATTCTCCCCAAGAATCCTGCATAACCTCCCAAGCCCGTCCATACTCTAAATTGAAAACCAACAAGCTTAGCATTCACGTTAATAACACTCTGCAGTCATTCATTTAAGCGTGAGACATTTTTACCAGAGAAATTAACATCACGAAATTCAGGCTAGGTAACGAAATGGCTTTTAGAGGTGAGGCTTAAAGTGTTTCGGGATTCAAATATGCGCTAGGATTTAAGATATTATGTAAAATCACAGGAAAGAAAGAGCATATTTATAATCATGACCCCCTAATTACCCAAGTTCAAACAACTAAGTCGAAACAAACAAATCATGTGCAATCTTCAGACTGAATTTAAACAACAAGATAACATGTAGATATTGATTTCCTACATAGATATAAATAAGTACCATGTAATTTACATTTTTTCCAAAAACTCCAGTGGAAATCAGAAATACAAAGGCATTTTTGTTTTGTAGAACACCCATACAACACGAAGAAATGCAACAATTTCATCTTAACCTCTAAAACATCCAACACCGAGTAAGTGCACACTCATGACCGTGTCTAAATCACCTAAATTATTAAATCTTACCTAAGTAATCACAAGTCTTATGTCTACCATATTCTCTCCATTGTGTTTGCACATGTGTGCACATAAGATCAAAGAGAAATGCATGGAGATTCAATGAGATAAGGTAAAGGTGTTGTGCCAGACTTAAAATGAGTTTGGTAACTCAGGATTACCGAAAAGAGCAGAAGAAAAATGGAGATATAATCCTGAGGGATTGGTTTGAATTCCATATTTCAAGTCTCTGGTTCAAAGCAATTAAATTCGTTGGTAGTCCAGATAAAAAAAAGTTAAAAACAATTTTGACAAAGACTTGAGGGCCAAAATATCTGGCAGAAAGTTTGGTCATGAAGTTTTCCGTTTGGCCTAATCTAAAAGCTCAAGTAGAATGGTCAATTTTAATATAAATGAAGCACAATGCACAAACCTAATAATCTAAAGATCATCATTAAGTACATAATATCCAAAACAAGTGTAACGACCCGGTCCCGTACAATCCGATTTAATTTCATTTTCTTGCCTTAAACCAAATTAGAGCAAATTCTTTATACCAATTTCTAGTTTCTTCTAAACGAAAAATTACCCCAAACTAATTTCCCAAATTTTTAATCAAAGCCTTAGACCTAATCATTAACTACCTCAGCCACCAACACAAGAGATGATGAGGAAAAGAAACAAAAAGAAGAAGACAGCAACAAGGAGAGAGATGAAAGAGAGACATGGAGACATGAGAGAGAGACATGGAAAACTGAGAAGAATAAGCCGAGAAGGAAGAAGACCGACTGCGACGGAGAGTTTCGCCAACACCACCATCCAATGTGACGAGAAGGAGCAGATCGTGGAGGGAAGATATTGCGGTGGAGGTGGCAAAACAGATTTAAAAACTTGAAAAAGGCAACATGGAGATGTGGTGTGGTTGGTGATCATGAAAGGTAGAGATGACGAAACCGGGACATAACGTGACGGAGGTGAAGAGCTTCACCGTGAGGGAGGAGGAAATCATATCACCAAAATAGAAGCCGAAGCAGTGAGGAGGCGGAGTCATTATAGGATTGTGATGCTGTGCAGAAATAGGGTGGCGATGTGTTGAGAAAGCAAACGGTGACGATGAAGAAGAAGAAAAACAATTTAAGGTGAGATGTTGGAAGAAGTGTTTACGTCTGCACCTAAAGTTTTCAGTCTCAAATAAAGTTTTTGTAGATATATCTCATTGGCAAGAATTCACAACAAACGGATTTGCAATCGGAGTTATGCATCAAAAGTTATTGACGTTGCTTTCCGATCAAGAAACAGAAAAATCTATCAAAATCGAGAAAAATGTAGAAAACTGTTTCGATGCAGCATCTTTAAAACGTTGTGGAAGGCTTATGCATGGTCTGATCGAGCTGGAACTTGGAGTAGTTCTTCACGGTAGTACATAATTTGAAAGCAACGGTCGAGATCAAAACCCAACGGTTAGTTTTGGAGTTATGAAAAAGTTTCCAAGGCTTCTTAACTAAATTGTTATATGTGACCAGTAGCGGTGCAAGGAGAGAACGGCTGAACGAGACGAAAGATTTAAGTTGGAAGTTTGTCAGTAAGTAGTTGACCCTTTTACTTATCATCTCCAACAAACATATTCTAATTTTGAGCTATATTCTTAGAGTTATGAATTTTCCCATGAGAGGTATTGTTGTAGTCTTTACTTACGACCCATCTTTGAGTGGGAACAATTTGGTTGAGAAAACGGTATCCGATCGGACTAATCTTTGTGGCTACGATTAGAAGACATCTAGGAGTACATTCTGAACGGTTGGATTAAAAAGCTAACGGTCATTTCTTGAGTTACTAATTCATTTTCTTTGAAGTTTGGTTCTGCCAGGAAAATCAGATTTGATCGATTTGATTTGGTTTGGTTTGGTTTGTCTACAAGGAGTTCATGGGCTAGCGTTTCAGAGTAGTCAAGGGCTATTGGGTCATCTCATGTTCTCCTCAGAACTGTAGGCCAAGGTGAGGGTCACCCAACGCTTCCACCTTTACTGCTTACTAGGTTAGCTCGGGTTGGACTAGGTCCAGTCTTTGCACGTTCCGAGCTGAGCTATATTGACTCAGCCGGGTGTCTGCTTGATTATATATATTATTTTTATACGCCTATGTGCCAGTATTCTGTGATTGGTCGCTAGAGCGAGCATAGGTAGTTATGATATTGATTGATCGGACATAGTATTCAAACATTTAATAATGATTAGGGCTAAATCGGCATTGTTTCAGAATTGCGAAAGAGAATTTAATGTATGTAAGTGAATGACTTGACTTAAATATATATGTGTGTGTGTGTGTATGTGTGTGTGTGTGTGTGTGTGTGTGTGTGTGTGTGTGTGTGTGTCTCTGGATACGGATGTGGAGACCTGGGCGTGGGATACAGAGCCGGGCTGCTTTATCTCAGGGTCATGTGTCAGAGGGTGTGTGCAGCAAGTCAATATGTTGTTCATAGCCCTAAGATCGATAAAGCGTCCACGACGGCGGTCTGTATGCGCATTTAACACATGTTGAGGAAGCCTCTTCGAGGGGTGTGGGCAATCACTGAATTCGCAGGATAAGACCATTGCTTGTTTCTTTGGGTGCATTAGGTGCCATGTTTGTTGCTTGTTCTAGGTCTAGGCTCTCGGGAATGGGGTAGTATTCGGTCGAGCTGGGGTTTTAGTCTGGCCTTCACTGAGCGGCTTATTTGAAAAGTCGTTCACCCATCCTTTCTTTTTTTTCCTTTGTTTTTGTCAAGCAGGTTGTAACGCAGAAGTGGTCAGTTCGAGTTAAAGTTAGCGGTTTTGCAAAACACGTTTTGCACTATACTAGGATTAGTTAAAACCAAGATCCTTTGGGGTCGGGTGCTACATTTTGGTATCAAAGCCTAGGTTAAAGGCCACCTTGGTTCTGATCTGGAGGGTCATTTGTTTTGCAAAACGAAATGATTTTCTGAAAACGTTTTATAAGTTTTCTAAAATTTTCATGGGATCCCAAAAACCTTTGATTACGAAATGATGTTCAAAACGCCAATGTTAACTTTTGCTTAGTTTCTCTCTTTAGTCTTCTTTCTGGGTAAGCAAGTGAGCGACATCAATCTATTGACCAAGATTAGAGTGGCGAACACTATAAGGGGATAACTGAGCAGCAAGATCATAGCATGGTTGTAAGTACCTACTGTAAAGTAACATCGACAAATTCAGAGTAGTTGAAATTGGAGAGTGATCCATCAGAGGTTGAGCCATTGAAGACGTGGACTTCATTTTAGATATTGATGTTTGTTCAGGTTTATGTTCAGAGGAAGACGACGAGTGGACACTAGAAAGCTAGTGTCAAGTTCTAGAGGCCTTTTCCTTTTATTTTTGTTGGATTTAGTACATTAGAGAATTTCTTGAGTTCTTAATTAGTCGTTGTGGCAATGTTACTTTTTCGATTGGGCTTGTTGTTTTACTCGACTTTTGGGTGAGATGTGTCGGATGAGGCACGCCCATGTGGTTTGTGTGTGTGTTAGACACATTGTTTTATTTGGTTAGTTATTGTTGTTGTCGGCTAATTGGTTATGTTGGTCATAGCGTTTTCGAGTTTAATAAAAATAATTTTTAAGAATCTTTAAGTGAGTCGTGTGTATAGTTGGTTCAAAAATTGTTGTCTCATATCGATTGAAGTGAAGTTAGTGTATGTTCTAACCAATAGTCTACTACCCTTCTCAAGTCAGAGAGGTTGAGTTGGAAGAATATTGGTCTTTTAAAGAAGAAGAAAAAAAGAGTGTTTGTTTTGAAGTTTAAGAAGTTTCATAAGGAAAAAAGAGAACAAGAGAGGCTACAGACGTACATTAGATATATGCGATTATGGAGAGTCAAGGAGGATACCGAGACGGATAATTGATATCACGATAAATTGATAGAAACAAATATAAAAGGTGTTTAAAATAGCGATATTGGATGTCCTAGCTGATCATAAGGTTATTACAGCAACCCAATGGAGTGTCAACATTTGCGAGCTAAGTCGGGCGGTAAAGTCTTGTGTTGAATTTGGTAGGGCATACGCGCTCCAGCGTTCAATCCAAGAGTTTTGAATTGGATTCATGAACCTTGATTGAATGTTAGGGCACGTGCATGTAGTGTCTTCTGTCTAGTTTGTGTTCCACGGTTGGTCGTGCATGTTCTTGTTTGATTGTTGCACGGCTGACCAAAAATCGAGATCTATTTCGGGACGAGGGTGCTACGGTCGCTCTCCAGCCAGTGAACATAGTGTGCAAGGCCAGAGGTCAAACTCTGTTGAGCCGCCATAGTTGTTCATCACCGTGGATCCGTCTTCATCGCTTGACTCAACTGGTCCGGACTGGAGCCGTGGTCGTTGAGCGAAGCCTTCTTAGGTGTAAGATAATTTCAGTACACATAAATGTAAAATGGATTTTATAAGAAATATATCAGTTTGAGCCTTGGTCAGAAAGTAAATGAGAGAGAAATTTATTCCCAAATTCGAAGACGAATTTATTTCAAGTGGGTGAGAATTGTAACGATCTGGTCCCGTACAATCCGGTTTAATTTCATTTTCTTGCCTTAAAACCAAATTAGACCAAATTCTTTAAACCAATTTCTAGCTTCTTCTAAACCAAAAATTAACTCAAACCAATTATCCTATATTTTAGTCAAAGCCTTAGACCTAATCATTAATTACTTCAGCCACCATCACAAGAGATGACGACGAAAAGAAACAAAGTGAAGGAGAGAGAAATAAGGAGAGGGATGAAAGAGAAACCTGGAGACATGAGAGAGAGACATGGAAACGTGAGAAGAATAAGCCGAGAGGGAAGAAGGCTTACCGCGGCGGAGAGTTTCACCAACACCACCATCCAATGTGACTAGAAGGAGCAGATCGTGGAGGGAAGATATTGCGGTGGAGGTGGTGAAACATATCAGAAAACTAGAAGAAGGCAACATGGAGATGTGGTGTGGTTGGTGATCATGAAAGGTAGAGATGATGAGACCAGGACATAACGTGACGGAGGTGAAGAGCTTCACCGTGAAAGAGGAGGAAATCATATCACCAGAGTAGAAGCTGAAGCAGTGAGGAGGCAGAGTCATTGTAGGATTGTGATGCTATGGAGAAATAGGGTGGCGATGTGTTGAGAAAGCAAACGGTGAGGGTGAAGAAGAAGAAAAAAACAGCTTAAGTATAGATGTTGGAAGAAGTGTTTACGTCATCACATAAAGTTTTAAGTCTCAAATAAAGTTTCTATAGATATATCTCTTTGCCAAGAATTCATAGGAGAAAAGGGGTTTGCAGTCGGAGGTACACATCAAAAGTTATTGACGTTGCTTTCGAATCAAGAAACTGAAAAATCTGTCAAAATCGAGAAAAATGCAGAAAACTGTTTCGGCGCAACATCTTTATAACGTCGTGGAAGGCTCATTCATGGTCTGATCGAGATGAAACTTGGGGTAGTTCTTCACGGTATTACAGACTTGGAAAGCAACGGTGGAGATCGGATTCCAACGGTTAGTTTTGGAGTTATGAATGAGTTTCCAAGTCTTCTTAGCTCAAGTGTTATATGTGACCAGTAGCGGTGCAAGGAGAGAACGGCTGACCGAAACGAAAGATTTAATTCTGTTATTTTGTCAGTAAGTAGTTAACCATTTTATCTATCATCTCCAACAAACAGATTCTGATTCCGAGTTATATTCTTAGAGTTATGAATTTTCCCCTGAGAGATATTGTTGTAGTCTTTACTTACGACTAGTCTGGGAGTGGGGACGTTTGGTTGAGAAACCGGTATCTGATTGGAGTAATATTGGTGGATAAGATTATAAGGCATCTAAGGGTACATTCTGAACGGTTGGATTAAAAAGTTAACGGTCAGTTCTCGAGTTATTAATTCATTTTTTTGGAGTTTGGTTCTGCCTGGAAAATCAGATTTGATCGATTTGATTTGATTTGGTTTGGTTTGCCTACTTTCATGGAGTTCCTGGGATAGCATTTTAGAGTCGTCAAGGGCTATTTGGGTCATTTCATGTTCTCTTCAGAACTGTAGGCCAAGGTGAGGGTCACCCAACACTTCCACCTTTACTGTTTACAAGGCTAGCTCACGTTAGACTAGGTATAGTCTTTGCACGTTCTGCGCTGAGCTATATTAACTCAGCGGGGTGTCTGCTTGATTATATATGATATTGTTATATGCCTATGTGCCAGTATTCTGTGATTGGTAGCTAGAGCGAGCATAGGTAGTTATGATATTGGTTGATCATACATAGTATTCAAACATTTTATAATGATTAGGGCAAAACCGACATTGTTTGAGAATCGCGAAACAGAATTAAATGCATATAAGTGAATGATGTTGATATGGATGTGGAGACCTGGGCGTGGGTTACAGAGTCGGGCTTCTGTATCTCGAGGTCAGGTGTGGGAGGTTGCACGCAGCAAGTTGATCTGTTGTCCGTAGCCCTAAGATCGATAAAGCGTCCACGACGGCGGTGTGTATGGGCACTTATCCCATGTTGAGGAAGCCTCTTTGGGGGGTGTGGGAGATCACTGAATTCGCAGGGTAGGACCATTGCTTGTTTTTTTTAGTGCATTAGGTGTCATGTTTGTGGCTTGGTCTAGGTCTAGGCTTTCGGGGCTGGGTTAGTACTCGGTCGAGCTAGGGTTTTGGTCTGGTCTTCATTGAACGGATAGTTTGAAAATTCGTTCATCCCTCCTTTCTTTTTTCTTTTCCTTTGTTTTTGTTGAGCAGGTTGTAACGCAGAAGCGGTCGGTTCGAGTTAAAGTTGGCGGTTTTGTGAAAGACATTTTGCACTATACCAGGATTAGTTAACACCGAGATCCTTTGGGGTCGTGTTCTACAACAAGTTTCGAAAACCACAAAGACAGACTCAATGAAACTGACTCGAGAAAAACATACCAAAAGAAAAGAAAAAATACATAAGTAACCTCCCCCACACTTATTTCAAACCGTCACAGTGGTAATACAAATCCGGAGAATGGGTAAGTTCAATAGATAAAAATAAAAAGAAAAGAAAAGAAACCTGTGTGTCCTGAGATATGATCAGGTCGATGGGCCAAAACTTTTATAGCGCCCTTTCATTCGCGCCCCTTCTTGTGCGCCTCTTCTCGATGTGCCTGTGATTGACCAGCCTCAGCATCGTCCATGTCATCATCCTCATAAGCATCATCTCTAGTGGTAAGAGCAGTAGCATGTGCTGGCGCAGGGACAGGGTAGGAGCTCACGCGACATCTCCAGCAGCAGAAGAAGTACATCCGCTAGTCATCATCTCCTTCATGGCCTTCAAGAGCCTCATGACGAGACTGTTGGTCTTTTGGTGGCTATCAATGGTCTAAGCGCGGAACTCTGGCTCACGGCAAGTGAGTGGAGATTTGTGGAGCGAGCTCGTATGCAGTAAAATCATCAGGAAAAATGTCCTCCTCCTGAGGATATCCTTCAGGCTCCTCTACAGCAGCATCACCTACATCTACAATAGCTGGTCTAGAAGAAGAAGAACCAATACCCTTGGCCTTCAAGAAAGTCGGTGGGCACGAACATAGATCATGCGTAGTAGGTAGAAACTCGACAGTTGCAGGAATCTCAAGGTCAGTCAAATCAAAACACGGAAGAACATATAAAAGAGAAATATGCCGGCGGCTCTGAAAATGGTCGACATGAGGAGCAGACCGACTAAAGTCTCTCTGTATGGATCCAGTGAGAAATCTGCTGCCAACCAGATGCATGCCATTTGAAAGGTTGTAGGGCGAGATCTTGGTATCACGAACCAGTCCCTTGTCTCCTCCAAACAGACCTTATTGCTGCGCGAGATCCATGTGATCATGCCTCCAAAGGCTAGTGATGTCCCTACATCAACCATGGACCCCTTGTAATAAGCGAATTTTGGCGCTAGCAATGCTCCCTAGTTTAGGTCAGCGACCTAGAAATTATCAACTCCCTCCGCTCCAGGCCATAAGTGTCTGACTCCTAAGAACAAAAATGCAAGCTCATCAAAAGTGATAGCAACTTGTGTAGTCTTCTCAAAGATACGGAAGCTAATAATCCTGACAGCATATCGCAGAACTGGGTTGCGGATCAAGAGATGCTTGGCCTTCCTCGATGTAAAATGTCCTGCTGCAATAAAATCCCAAAAGTCATGCACATAAGGGATAATAGTTAGTAATTTCTTTCCTTGTGGAACCTAAAGCAAACGGAGAGCTGAAACAATGTCATGATGTAGTATGTCTTGTTGACAATGAATGAGAGTGTACCCTCATTAGCAACCAGGTTATCGAGATCTTTGTACCGAAGACGCGCAAAGGCCTTGAATTGGCGGTAAAGATCCGGGTAAACATCCTCCTTGCGATCAAAAAGAAGCCCTAAACCAATCCTCTCGGACAAAGTGTGTAGTCCGTTGGTAAGGCCTAAATGGTCAATGGTGTTGGTACAAACAAACTTGGTAGCGGAGAAATGAATGCCCTGCAGCTCTTGGTACAATGCCTCATCGTGCTCTTCCCACTTCTTAGTGATTGATTTGGTCGCTGGTTGGTCAAGATTATTCTTTCGGAAGTTCTGCTTGAAAAGAATCCCAGCAGGTTCAGCGGCTTCAGTGGCTTCAAAAGCTTTAGTAGCTTCAACAGTTTCAGTAGCTGCAGATTATTTGCTCGTGTGCGGACCAGTTTGCCTCTTTTTTCTTGTCATCCTACAAGGAAAAGACTTAAAAATCCATGAGTTTCAAAGTGATACAAATCCAAACTCAATCAGTCACTCATCAACTCCACAAACAAGCACAATTCACCATCTATAAATGTTCAATCATCATCCAAACTTGCACAAAGAACAAAGAATTTTCGTTTTAAAAGAAGAATCGAAGTTTTTAATCCTTCGAATCATTCAAAACAAGTGATTTACCATCAAAATCAAGTGCCAATAGTATATATATGAAGCAATTATAATTCCAAACTATGACAAACAAGCTAAATCCATCACTTATACGAAAAGTTCAGCGCCTAGAGCGACAAAATTCAAAACTCAACAATTGCTCTCAAAATTGTTTCATAAACCTAGAACATGTTTACTAAGCTTATTCGCTAAAAGAAATCAACCCCAATCATCAAGGAAATCAAGGAAAACACGATTTAGGAAATTTAATTTCTTTAGTAAAACTCATCAATTCAACTCATCAAACAACCAAGTTGGGGCATAATGTCCTTCTAAAAGTGTTCACTACATGAATTTAAGGCTATAGAACAACCAATTTCCAAGTATCAATGCACGAATCAAAAACCCACAAATTCCTCCTAAAACCTGAAAAATTTTAAAAGTAAACTAAGAATGCATACCTTAGTTTCTTCGAAAACCTTTAGTACCAATGGAAAGAGCATGAAGACCCGTTCGAGAAACACCCAAAAGTCAAAAGATTTGGTTGAGATTTGAGAGAGATATGGGTTGTGAAAGATGAGAGAGTTTATGAGAGGAGAAAGAGGAAGAACAACTCAATTTTTGTCTTTTTTTCTCCAAAATTTTCATGGGGGCGAGTTTAGTAGTGTTTTCCTGCTTAACTTTAGTGAATAAAATAGGAAAACACGGTTTATTTGGTTCTGGTGCCCATGATCGACCAATATGTGCTTCCGGATCAATCATTCCAGGGCATGCTGGCAAAAATCATGGTTTTGTAAACAGGCATGGATTGACCGATCCGTCTGTCCTGGGTCGATCTGTCCATAATTCTTTCCTTTTCATGTTGCATGGATCGAGCGTTCCATGCCCTGGATTGACAGATCCAGGGCCTTCTCCAAATATGCGTCCAGATTTCTGAAATTTCCTGAGATAAATCTCAAAACAAAAACCTGAAATAAAAAAAACTAAAAATCCTAAGTGTGAAGAAAGAAAACTACCTAGTGGGTTGCCTCTCACCCAACGTTTGTTTTAAGTCTCAAGCTAGACTGCAGGGTGATCAGATGGCAGGTGGATCCGTCAAAGGAATTTGAGTTCCTTCTTCAGGTGTTGCGTCTCTGAAGTACAACTTCAATCTTTGCCCTTTCACTTTGACTCTCCGTCCATTTTCTTCAAGAACCACATCTCCATATTGTCTAACCTCAACTATAACGAATTGTTCGAACCAACGATACTTAAGCTTTCCTAGAAACAACTTGAGACGGGATTAAAAAGTAAAACTTGATCTCCTGCAGCAAAATCTCTCCAAATGATCTTCTTGTCATGCCATGCTTTTGTCCTTTCTATATAGATCCTAGTGCTTTCCTAGGGATTTTGACGAATCTCATCCAATTCATTAAATTGAATCTTCCACTTCTCTGTTACAGACTTGATATCAAAGTTCATCAACTTTGCAGCCCAATATCCGTGATATTCCAGCTCAACAGGCAAATGACAAGTCTTCTCATACACTAAGTGAAAGGTGTAGTGCCAGTGGTGTCTTGTAGAAGGTTTGATATACCAATAATGCATCATCTAGCTTTGAAGTCAAATCTTTGCGCTTTTTGCCTACAGTCTTTTCCAGGATTTCCTTGATTTCCTTGTTGGAAATCTCGACTTGTCCACTTCTTTGAGGATGATAAGGTGTGGCTACCTTGTGTCTAACTCCTTGCTTCTTCAGCAAATTCTCAAACAACTTGTTGATAAAATGGGATCCTCCATCGCTAATTACCACTCTTGGCAAGCCAAACTAAGGGAATATCACTGACTTGAACATCTTTAGGATAACCTTGGAATCATTAGGGGGCTGGCCAGCGCCTCAACCCATTTAGAGACATAGTCTACTGCCAACAATATGTAATGATTTCCATAGGAGGGTGGAAAAGGTCCCGTGAAATCAATACCCCATACGTTAAAAACCTCAACTTCTAGGATGAAGTTCAGAGGCATCTCATTCCGCTTGTTGATGTTCCCTTTCTTTAACAAGTATCACACTTAGAGACATACTCATGGGCGTCCTGAAGTAGTGTTGGCCACCAAAATCCTGTTTGTAGTACTATTGAAACTGTCTTGAAAGTAGAAAAGTTTCCAACATACTCTGAACCATTGCAATGATATAAAATACCTTGCACCTCATTCTCTGGAATGCATATGAGAAAAAATCCATCAGAACATCTCTTGTAAATGAAAGGATCATCCTAGAAATAATGTCTGACGTCTCTGAGTAACTTCTTCTTCGGATAACCTGCGAAGTTCGGTGGCTCCACTTCTGTACTCAAATAGTTTGCAAAATATGTAATCCAAGGATTCTCATCATGTATCTGTCTAATGGCAAAACAATCAAATCCATCCATATATTCATCCTCCAGCAAGCCAACCATATAGACATTTTCTTCAGGGAGATTGTCATCAAGTGGAGTCTCAGCTTCCACTCGCAAATGAGTTAGATGGTCTGCAACACAATTCTCTATGCCACATTTATCTCGAATCTCCGGATCAAACTCCTACAGTAGCGAAATCCATCTCAACAGTCTCAGTTTAGCATCCTTTTTAGACATAAGATACCTCAAAGCCGCATGATCAGTGTGAACAATGACTTTGGATCCCACCAGATATTTTCTGAACTTCTCGAATGCATAAACCACAAACAAAAACTCCTTTTTTGTAGTAGCATACTTGATCTGAGTGTCACTAGTGTTACAAAACCCCTCAAAAGGCAAATCCCATTCTAGTGTCTGCACAATTGGAGCGCTGATTATCTTAAAGGCTAACAAATAATCAGTGTTAAAATCAAATTTAAAATCTCCACAGAGGAGATGGGTCAGATGGCTGGAAATCTTGGAAGAATCCTTCATGAATCGCCAGTAAAAGCTTGCGTGTCCTAGGAAGCTTCGAATATCCTTGACTGAAGTAGGAGGTTGCAGACTTGTCACCAATTTGATTTTGGCTTTGTCTACTTTGATGCCTCTCTCTGAAATCTTGTGACCAAGAACAGTCCCATCTTACACCATGAAGTGGCATTTCTCCTAGTTTAGAACCTGTTGCTTCTTTTCACATCATTCTAAGACCTGGAAAGGTTAGATAGATAGTTAGAAAACGATGAGCCATAAACAGAGAAATCATCCATAAAAACCTCCATTATGTCTTCGATCAAATCAGTGAAAATGGACATCATGCATCGCTGGAAGGTTCCTGGTGCATTGCATAGTCCGAATGGCATCCTCCAGTAAGCATATGTTCCATAAGGACACGTGAATGTAGTCTTTTTTGAGTCTGCCAGTTGAATGGAAATCTGAAAGAAACATGAATAGCCATCAAGCAAACAGTAGTAAGGATGATTAGCAAGTCTCTCTAGCATTTGATCAATAAAAGGAAGTGGAAAGTGATCATTTCTCATGACTGAGTTCAACTTCCTGTAGTCAATGCACATTCTATGGCCAGTGATTTTCCTTGTGGGAATGAGTTCATTCTTCTCGTTTGTGATGACATTGATCCCTCCTTTCTTTGGTACTACGTGAACTGGACTCACTCATGTGCTGTCAGAGATGGGATAGATCACACCTGCACCCAAAAGCTTCAGAATCTCCTTCTTAACAACTTTCATCAGCTTCGGATTGAGTTTCTTTTGATGTTCAATGGATCCTGTGTATACAAAGATCTGGAGAAATACCTATGATATCATCCAAAGAATATCCCAATGCTTTTCTATACTTCCTCAACTTCAAAAAAAAGTAAGGCAGCCTCAGAATTTTTCAAGTTAGCATTGACAATCAGAGGGTATGTAGAATTGTGGCCCAAGAAAATGTACGTCAATTCTGCAAGCAATGGCTTGAGCTCAAGTTTTGGAGCTTTCAGGTCGCTCTAATCAAACTCTAGACTCGCCACAAGTGTTGTAGATGACGCAGAGGATGGCTCCTCGAGCTTTATGTATACGACTTGGTTCTGAATTATTGGTGCCGAGTCAAGCAACGCGACAGCCTCAGATGTATTCCAAAACCCATATTCATTTTCAATCTAGGTAAAAGCAACTTAAAACGGGTCTTCTGTGTACAGCTCTTCAGCAGAGTCTTCTATCACATCTGTGTGTGTATCAGCCCAAAACGTTTGTCTATCAAAAGTAGGTTTCTTTATGGATTTCTAAATGTTGAATCTCATAGTCAACTTCCCGAGATGCAGATTAATCTGATCGTTCTGCACATCAATCATAGCTTTGGCGGTGGATAATATCGGTCTATCCAAGATAATAGGATCTTTGGGTTCTTCGTAAAGCTCCAAGACTATGAAGTTAGTAAATACATAGCCTTCTCCAACTTCAACTAGAATGTTGTAGAGAATACCCACTAGTCTTCTTATTCACCTATCAGCCAGTACCAATGACATCCTTGTTGGCTTGTAGTTGACCAAGTTCAACCGCTGAGATAGAGACAAGGGCATGAAACTTACACCAGACCCTAAGTCGCAGAGGCATCTCCCAAAAGTGAGCGATCAAATCCTACAAGTCAGTACAAAAGGTCCAGGATCCTCTTGTTTCTCGGGTGCGATGTTCTGTAAAACTGCGCTCCACTCTACTATAAGCTTTGAGACACCCTGCTCCAAGGTCAACTTGTCAGAAAGAATCTCTTTCATGTACCTTATAAGAGAAGATACCATCTTGACTGCCCCTACGAAAGGCAATCGAACGTGCAACTCGCCAATGAGATTCTTCCACTTCTCATATTCGCATTCCTTAACCTTATGTTGGGGTCTTGAAGGGTATGTAACCTTGGGAATGTAAGGCGGGGGTGGCACATATGAATCCAGACTCTCTGTATATGCCGAAATGGGATTTGGAACTGTTCTTGCGTTATGCCCTGAACCGGTTGATCCAAGGGGGTCAGATCGGTCGATCCATTCCATTCTGGAAGAACTTTCTTCAGAAGGTTTAGCCTCAGATCGACCAATCCATTCCTTGGATCAACCGTTCCATGGCATCTAGGAATCTTCAAACATATTTTCGTTGCTCAAAGTGATAGTACTACAATACTCCTTAGGGTTCTTTCTATTATTTACCCGGTAAATTACCCGGATGTGCTCTGTTTCCAACAGAAGTTTGAGCAACTTGTGTTTCCAAAAACTTCATATGAGTGATCAACGCTTTAAATTTCCCGTTGAGATCACCATACATGCTATCTTCTTTCTGATTATGTCCGCAGCGGACTTTGTCTGACTTTCCAGCAATGGTTTCATCATCTGTTTTAGCTCATTATCTTGAGAAGATGAGGACGATGCTCCCTGGTTATGATTCTAGTACTCGGACTGATTGTTGTTCCTGTACTTGGCTAAACCATATTGCTTCTATCGGAAACAACCACTGCCAAAGTTGTTCCCTTGGTTTTGATTCTTACTCTGATACCCAAGATGGAACAAACTCTAGTTCTGCTGGTAAGGCTTGTTCAGGAACTGGTTTTGTTGGTTAAAATCTTTGTTCCCATTGTTTCCTTGGCCTCCAATGTAATTGACATCGGCTTGATTATCATTAAGCTCTTCAGCCATGAACACTTGGTACATTTTTCCGAGTTTCTGCTCTTGGAACATTAGTGCATCGTTTTGTTCCCTAACATTGTGTACAACTTTCTAATATCTTCTCATCAGCTCATCAAGCTTTGACTGCAAATCATCAGTCCTCTTAGTGTGAGCTGCTGAGCTTCTTCTACCGCGATCATACTCTAACATACGATTCGCTTGGCTAGCGGCCATGTTCTCAATAAGAGTGTAAGCTTCCTCAACCGTCTAGGTCATAAAATCGTCATTACTAGCAGTGTCCATGGCGTTCTGGTACAGTTCATCCACTCCATTGTAGAATATATTCAACAGGTTTATGTCGGTATATCCATGATGTGGACAATCATCCATGTACTCCCTGATTCTTTTTCGAGCCTCATATAAACTCTCAGAAGCAATTTTCCGGAAGCTTGTAATCTTATTTCTCAGGAAGGTAGACCTGGACTTCGTGAAGAAATGTTCCAGGAAGGAAGCTCTGGTCTCTTTTCAAGTGGTAAGAGATCCAGGTACGAGAGCAGTTGACCATCTAATAGCTTTATCTGCAAGAAAAAAATGAAAAAGCTTGCACTTCAAAGCATCTTCACGTACCCCATTGTTTCGAATATTGCTGCAGAAGGCTTCAAACCTCTCTAAGTGGTGCATTGGGTTCTCGGTAGGTGACCCATGGAATTGAATTTGCTGCACCAAATTGATGAGGCGGATTATCACAGTGCACCATAGTCATCCTCGGTTGAGGCGGATTCTTATTAGCACCTTGTTGCCCCATAGCTGCAACATTTTTCTGATCGTTGTGTTGAACAACAGCATTAATACCACTTCCAGTAGGAGGGTCGACTCCTGGAAGAACTCCAGGAAAAAGAAAAAGAGGATTGTCCCGAACCTGTAGATTCTCAAGGTTGTCACCCATTATGTCTATGAACTCTGACTCCAGAATACTCTCATGTGACTACTCCTTCTTCTTTTGCCTTTTCAGACGTCTATGTTCCTGCTCAAGTTCAAGAAGACTCGCTTTTTCTTGGCTTCTAGAATGAGGTATGTACATGCACCTGAAAGCACAAAAACAAAGAAGAAAAAGAAGAAATTAAACGAAATAAAATAAATTCCTTAAACATGCAATGATCCTAAGCTCTAAAACGATCTATTGGTCCCCGGTAACAGCGCTAGAAAACTTGATAGCTCAGGTTTTTACCCAAGAAAACACTAAAAACGTATAGATTCGTACGTTGCACAAAAAGTTATGTATCACACACATGCTAAGGACGAAAAAGAAGAGTTGTAAAGTGATGTTGTAAATCGAAATAAGCAGCGAAAACAACAAAACAAGCGGTTGTAAATTAATTAGAGAAAAAGCATTGGATACAGGGTGTTCTCACGGAAATGATTTCATAAGGATTGTAGGTTTGCTGTTAGGGAAACATTGAAGAACCATCTTGAACTCAATTCACAAAATTATAGTCAACCTACTTCCATAGCGCTAACTACCTATGTTTAAAGATCGTAGATACTAACTTCCGTTGAGTTTTGAATCCTAAACATGCACTCTAAAGAGGATTTATTTGTTCAAAAATTGCTTACACATCAATTTTCATTTGTCTAAGAAAATTTGCTCATTTATCTTTCTTTCAGACATTTTATCAAACACTTTTGGTGCGCAAAATATCCTAAGTTCATGAACTAGGTGACAAGCCAAATCAAGCATGAATAACAAATATAAACGAAGATCGATTGATAATTCCCCAATCTAGCAACCTAACAATCACAGGTTCATGAAATCCCCTAAGAAAAACCCTAAACTCAACTAGAATATTACTCACACATATCAATCAAATCAACACAAGATGAATTGGATAAAGACATAATGTATTGAATAAAAAACAAAAGAGTAAGGTTCAAAATTCTTCTTCGAAATCGAAGTACATATGATAAATCTTATACTTACAGTTACATAGGTTTTGTCTTGCTCAAAAGTTCAGAAAAACAACATAACGTTCTCAGATCCACAAGTTTAGGTTAAGTTTACAAGTTTCTTGGTTCAATTTTTGGTTTCTTCGGTTCGAATCTTAAATTTAAAACTGGTCATCTGCGCATGCCCTGGATCGGTCGATCCAAGGTGTATTGATAGCTTGATCCAGGTCATTCTGGCCAGATTCTTCACTTCTTGATCAAACTTCTTCGAAACATTTGACTCGAGTAATCTTCAAACTCAAAAATCTGTCAAATCGCGTTCTTTTTCTCATTGTGAACTTATATCCTGTGTACGACATAAAGAAGAACAAAGACCCAAAATAAGACACAAAATTCTTGGAAAACAACCCTTTCTCTACTAAAAATACGAGCAAAAACCTATAAAATCACAGTACGTCAGAGAGATCGAAGTGTAGGATGGCGTCTTGTGCAACAGTTTATGGAAGAATCTGAGAACGAATGTTTTTGACATTTTACGCATGAATCAAGGTACATTTCAGAGTTTATGTAAAAAGCTATTAGAGCAATATAAGTTAAAGGAGACTTATCATGTTTATCTTGAAGAAAGTGTATCAATGTTTATAGACATGGTTGCACAAGATATAATTGTGTCGGTCTTAGTTAATAGATATCAACATTCTCTCGATACTGTAAAAAGGAAGTTGGATGAGGTTTTGAGTATCTTCTTGAAGCTTGCAGTAGATACTATAAAACCGGCAAAAGGTGAATTTAAAAGAACAAGTCCTACTTTGGTGCATGATAAACGGTATGGACCATACTTTATGGATTGTATTGGGGCACTCGATGAGACTCATGTTTCGGTTCGTCCTCCTTCTCAAAATGCATAAGAATTTATTGGTCATAAAGCTGAAGCGACAATGAATGTGCTTGCATTATGCAATTTCGAATTGAAATTTTTATACGCATATGTCGTGGTACCTGGAAGAGCACATGATACTAAAGTGCTGACACATTGTGCTACACAAGAACCTTTTTTCTTCCATCCTCCTCATGGAAAGTATTACCTTGTTGATCTAGGATATCCAACTAGGACTGGATATCTAGGCCTTTATTGCAAAACTCGTTACCATCTTGATCAGTTTGATCGAGGAGATCCACCAACAAACAATAGAGAATTCTTTAACAAAAGGCATTCAAGATTTTGATCGGTGATTGAGTGCACATTTGGAGTATGGAAGGTGAAGTGGAGGATTTTGGATCGCAAACATCCTAAGTACAAATTGAAGAAATGGATGAAAATTGTGACAGCGACTATGGCACTCCACAACTTTATAAAGATTCACATAGAGAAGATCGTGATTTTATACAATGGAAGATTATGAGAAAATTGGAGATCAAATGGTAGAAAATGAACATGTTCTATACATTCCTGGTTGTGATAGAGTGATGGAGGCCCTTTGCGATTCAATTACCAAAGAGATTGCAAAAGAACGTCAACTACCAGATTAGTCATTGTGTATTTGAGATTTATCTTTACGTATATTAGTTTTATTGAATGTAATAAATTTGAAAAGGATTTGTATCTTTGAATTGATTGATTTGTGTTGAACAAAGTTCCTCTTACTTGATATGCATTGAAGTCTTACACAGAATTAGCTAACAGTCAATTTTGAATATTTAATTTATTTCATGTATTTAAATTATGTTTTGTACTTTTATATATGTTAAATGGCATTAGTTATTCTTGAGATTTGTATGAATGTTTAGCTTTAAGTTTTGTAGTTTTTAATATACTTTAAAAAATTTACTAATATAAATTCTTTTAGAAAAAGTAATATTCTTGTTTTTAAATAATATCAATATATAAATATTTATTAAATTTAATTCAAAATATAATTGAAAATAAAATTATTTACGAAAAATATGAAAATTAGTTTATAACAAAATAAAGTTAGTTTACAAAAATATTGTTTTGATAATTATTTAGTGATTTCATATTATTTTAAATACTTTAGAATATTTATAATCAAAAGCATGTCCTTTTTAGCAATTTTTCAATGAGATGCATTTGGATGCTATTGCAAATTCAAAAACGAACGAAGTTCATCTTGATGCTGCATCCACATGCAAAATCCAGATGAAAAAACTAAAAACATCCAGATGCTGCATCTGAATGCAGCAACCAGATGCAATTTCGAGATGCAAAAATAAACAAGGCCTTGAACTCTAGAATTCCTATAGTTTAAGAATTGAGACTAGCTTAGGATTTTCTTCCATTTGCATGCATTTCTTTGCATTTTGTACGGAATGGATCTTGACAAAAAAATAGAGGACTTTAGAACTTAATTTTAGATGCAAATGAAGTTAAGAACAAGCATTCATCAAGGAAAAGTGCAGAAGAATCAAAGGAAACAAAAGGGAAGCCCAGGGGCAAGCACTTGCGCAAAGAAGAAGTAAAATACTATTTAAGCCAGTATCGACTAGGCGGCTGATAGTGGCTTGCATAAGGTTGATAGCCAGTTGTGCAAAACAACAAATGGCAAATGCAAGCCACTACCAACTAGCATGGTCGATAGCCACTTCCATGAGCTCGATATTGGCTTGCGTCCGAGCCAAAATACATTTAGGGCAACCTTTCTCTTCCCCCTTCCTTACAAATACTATCTCTAAGTCTCCAAGAACACTTAAGCTACCTAAGCATTAAATTTTGGATCTTTTAAAGTTTTTTCTAAGATTCAAAATAAGTTTCTAAACACTTAGTTCTTGGATCTCTTTTATTTATTTATGCATCTCAAGTCTCTTTAATTCTTGTTCTTCCTTGTTCTTCATCTAAGTTCTTACCTTTCAAAGTTTCTTCCTATCTAGCAAAGTTTTGATTTTTTTTGTTTCTATTTATATTAGTTATCTCTTAATCATCTTTTCTTATCTCATCTCTCCTTCTTCTCACTTGAAGCATGGACTTTCAAGAAGGTATTAACACTTATTGGTTCTCTATGAGCCTTGGTGATTAGAAAACATTGGATCTTAGACTGGTAGACTAGGGAGTGATTAGGTGGTTAGCTAATAGCTTCTAGGGATAGATGGAACTTAGATCTATATGTTTATGTGTTCTTAATGCTTATCTACGATATAAACTAGATCTTTACATGTAAATATTTCTCGTCCGATAAGTGTTCGATGAAATGTCTAGGGGAACCTGACGTATGCTAAGCTTAATTTAACCAACAAGAGTTGATAGTTAGGAAGTTTAGTGACTAAGTGGAATAATTCTTAATGATTACTAGCTAATTGGTCACAAGAAGAGAGAGTTGAGTGAAATAAGTTAGCGTGCTAATATAACTTTTAGCCATGAGAATAATATTAGTTCAACCATAGATTCCATAGTCATGAGTCTTGTTCCTTTAATTTTCTTCTTTGTTGTTAGTCTGATACTTGATAATTTTTTCTCAACCACCAAATCCAAGATCTACTTCTCCATCATTTCAAGTCTTGTTTAGTTTTTTATGTTGATTTTGCATCATTTCTCCTCTTATTTGCTTAGCTTATGAGATATTTTGCATTCCTATTGCTTGAATCTCTAGTTCTCGTGGGTTCGACCCTTAAGTACTACTCTCGACATAGCCGTACACTTACGATTTAATATGGATTTTAAGTTGATTAGGGTTTATACATTAAAAGCTTGAAAGTTATTTAATCATACTAGCAAAACCAAGCTCATCAATAATCATATTAAAGTATTTGGGTGTCATGCTTATGTTAATACTTTTGATCATAAAGGTAGCAAATTCGATAGTCAGAGCAGGCAATGTATTCTTTTGGGTTATCCTCAGGGCAAGAAATGATGAACACTATATGACCATGATAAGAAAGTGGTGTTTGTCTTTCGAGATGTTGAATTCAAGGAAGACGATTTTCGCTTTTTCCATAACGACACAATATCAAAAAATAATAAAACCAACAATCACTCTGATTGTGTCATCTCCAGATGACGATGATAATTTTGAATAATTTGAACACGATGACGGTGAAGACGAACTAGTTCATAGTGCAAGTAATTCAGGGACCGCTGGTGCCTAAACTCTTCATCAGCCTTCGTAAGCTGCTCTCTCAGAATGACTCGTTCCGCCCCCAAATCAAAATTAATTGTTGTCAACACCTTATCCAGAAACTCGATCATCGCCTTGGTGAATGCAACTGATATTTCTGAAGTCTTTTTTCCTCCGGTTCGTAGTGCTTATCCACTTTGCGGGGATCAGACACTGTTGAGAAATCAATCTCGGGAATTTTTATATCCGCTAACTCTGAAGTTTGTATTTCTAGATCATCGGCCAAAAGGTTTCTTTAATAGTGGGGGTCGTAGTCTTTTACCTCTGTGAAGAACTCTATCAGTTATGGTTTCTTAATTGTTTTCCATGGAATTTTAAAATTTGCGAACTGCCTTTCTCTCTTAACATATTCTTCTTTCTTCTTTGTTATATATTGTTGAACCGCCGCAATATCAGATGTTTTTGGCTTTTTCGCCTTTCATTTGTCGGCCACCCGCATACCTCTTATTGGATCCTCCACTATCCATCTCCTATGTTAGTATTAGACCGAACATTGCATCCGAAATATAAATAATTGTCTGAAGGCTTTTGTAGTTGAAGAGTCGAGACTTATGTAGTTGAAGAGTCGTAACATATGATATAGAAGAATATGGAGAATCTTTAATTATCAAGAGCCTCAAACCCACATCAGCATTATTAATGCTTGTATCAGAATAATATTAACTTTGAAAATTTGAAACAGTGTCCATTTACCTTGTCATAGCTCGTTGAAATTTTCTACATTATTTTTCTGCCAAAAGCCTTGAGGTCCTAAACTTTGTCACTATATGGGTTGAATGATCTTCTACTTCTCTACCAAACCCTAAAAATAGACCAATATATGCAAACATTTTAATTTTGGTTTGCCTTCTTTGTTACAAGGGCGGAGTCATCTATACTGGTGGAGAGTTAATTGATTACGAGCTACTATTTGTGGTGGTACATTAATTCACATGTCAGATCTGCTAAATTCAAGAAGAAATTTATAAAATAACTCTAAACTACTTTTTCAACTTATTTTATTTAAAACTAAAGAAAATACAAAGATGAATACAACTCCAGTGAAAAAAACCTAGCCAAAACGATAACCCACAACATGGAAAACAAAGTCCACAATAGGGGAAGCGAAGCCAACAAGAAGGGGAGACCAATAGATTTACAAATAAAATCAAAAACTAAAACGTAAACAAGAAATACTAAAGAAGTAGAAGGAACCATGGCACTAAGACAGAATCACTGAGACTCACACAAACAACAAGGCTCAAATGAACTTGAGCATAACTCCAAGTAACTTGTGAGGAGAATGAGCTGCGGTAACGAGAGACATGGAGCCTGATCCAATCATAACCCTAAGAGGCTAATAATCAACTCCAACTGAGGAGAGGAAGAGAGAGAGCATCTCACCATGAAATCTTCGTGAAGATTTTGTGAATGGTAGAGTGCTAGAACTATAAGTTGGAGTTCGATATCACAGCAATGTCCATACTTCGCGTTCATATCCTTCAGAAATAATAAATGTTTGAAGAAAATATGGTTTATCTTGGTTTAATGGATTTACATACATCATAAAAACAAAGAGACAATATTTTCCGGAAAAAAAAACAAGAGAAACCAGGATTTCTTCGAAAAATTATTCTTCATGACCTTCTTAAAGAAATTTCTCCTCATGTTTAAGATTTCTCTCCTCTTGCCTACTTACCTTTAATTTTTGTTGTTCTTTAAAAGTTGTGATGATCTGTTGGAGGAACAAAGGCATCTTTGTATAGCTGTTGAGAGGGACCTAGCTTCCTCATTAAGTTTTGAGCGGATCAATCTCAACTGTCCATTAAGGTTGGGATTTCATAATGACAGGTGTTTGCTTTAAGATGACAGATGGCATAATGAGAGACAATTGTTTAACCTCGAGCAGATTCATTCATACGTTAAATTATCCACTTTGGTACATTGAACCTTCAAGAGCTTGTTAGTCTTGAGTATTTAGGATAATGACTATTATATACCCTCTCCATTTCACACAAATAGATTTTTTTAACTCTTCGCATTTAACACATATTAAGAAAATTAATTTGAAAATTAAATACCTTTGTTGGATGTAGAAATAACAATTTGCTCTAACTTTAAACCAGTAGTTAAAGGGTAGCTTCTTTTTCCTATCTCATGCAATGGTCAGACCTATTTCAGTGTATTCTTTACGTGTATCAGTCCGACTGCCCTAAAAAGTAATGGCAGCGCAGCTTCGGTGTAAAGTTAAGTGATTACGAGCCACTATATGTGGTGGTAGATAGATTCACGTGTCAGGTATGCTAAGCTTAAAAAAATTAAAAATATAATAGGAAACTATTAAAATTGGTTAAAATAAGAAAAAAAATAAAAATTGCACTCATACTTCAAATCGGAAAATTTACTTTAAAAATTTGATAGTTGTGAAATTTATAAAAATGACTTTTTGAATATGAGCTAATAACAATTCTACACTAATCTCTTTTCAAAATTTCAAATTTGAAGTAAAATTGTTAAATTTGGTACACTAATGAATCAAATAAATGCAATTTAAATTTTGGAATCAACCAAATCCTTTTAAAAAAAACATTACTTCCAAACCCTTACATAATAAAATAAGGAAAATAAAATACAGAGATATTATTTGCTCCGCTAACCGAAATCCTTGCGAATAATAGGATTGCGAAAATTATTATTACTATGACAAAAAATTAATTTATACTTTTATTGGGGGAAAAAGCTTTGTATAGCGGATCGTGGAAACCGGAAGGACGTGGATTAAATCAATTAATATAATTCTAAAATAGTAATAATTTTTCTACATTAAGTAAGGAAAAACTTTAAATGAAAACACAAACAAAAATTTCTTAATTTTGTTATAAGATTATATACAAAAAATTATGATTAGAAATATTCTTAAAATGTAAATTAAAATAATATAAATTAAGTTTAAAATTGATACAAATTATTAAAGATATAAAAAACCTTTTCATATTTGAAACACAAATCCAAACATAAAATGATGATATTTATGCAGCCATATATATTTTAGTTGACATGGTAATTTTTTTTGATGTCTTAATTTTTATATATTGAAAATTTTCAAGTTACTCAATTTTAACACTAAAATTGTTGATAAAATTTTTTTATAGAAATTTTCTAATTTTTTTAATTTGCGCAGTTGTTAGTAGTTTGTAATATATTTCAGTTTTCTTGATTATTTAACTAGTTTAGCATTTTTCATTTTTATATTTTTATATTTTAAAATGTATAACATTTCGTTTTGTGAACTACACAAGGCTAGTTTGGAGAATTTTATGTTTTCCACTATGATACCGAAATTTTATAGAAGACTACAACGTTTTCTTATGTGCTCAAGCAGAAAATGATGTAGTCTAGTTTGCAAAGAAATCTTTTGAAGCACACTGCATCGCCGTATGCTTCATTATTGCAATAAAATTTCTATCGAGGCCATATAGAGTAATACTTGAAATCTATATTGAAAACTATATTTTGAACTTCCATTCTTTATATTAATTAGAAAAAAAAAATTCTAATTATGACATCCCCGACAGAGAGTCTGACAAGTGAGTCTATTTATTGGCGATCGACAACGCTTCCTGCCCCATGAGCTTCCGACATCCATACCATAATCGACTAACCGTCGCCATACGTGTCCTCTGATCTACAACCTTAGAGCGAAGGTGGTACAACTCCAGTGTAAGAACTCAAAAGTTGGAACAGGTAGATGTAGCACTGGGAGGAGTATGGTTCGAGGTCGCATAGTGGAGAGGCTCAGTATGCCCATACATCCGTACCATAATGTTAGCAAAATATTATTGTTAATTGAATAAAAAAAAGTTAGGCGTTATCGCGTTGGATTTATATTTTTATAAAGACCCACAGTTTAACCTGAGCATCACGTTGAAGAATTAAGTTATCACTTGTATTCGCGGAAAGAGAGCTATGCCAACCTACTTTATGGTCAAAAAAGAACAGTGCATTGCGATACTTGGTTTCAAGCTAGAAAAAAACCCAGGAAACTCCAGAAAAGGTGGTCGAACCAGAGGTCTAGTGTCTGCACAGGACGGTATTACCGTGAAACAAAATAGAAAATGTAATTAAAGGAAATTCAAACGAAAATATGGGATGCAGATATCAATATGAAATACCTGGACGAGACAACGACAAAGGGAGATCGGCGGGACCGAAATGTCGGATTGAGATGTAGTCTTCTTTGTCATGCAATGGGTCAAGGTGTGAAGGGATGGCGACGGGACACCTGAATCCGTGGCAGAGAGCCAGTTCGGCAAGAACTAGTTCTCATTTCCTTAGCCTCGAAGGCTCCAACAACCATGGCACCCGATATGTTAACACCTGAAAAATCAGACAGCACTTGAAGTGTATGAACAAGTCCCCAGGAACGGAGAGAAAGTTATCTTGGAGCACCTTGAAACTCCACACAGAGCTCCATCATAATCCAAGAGAGGCGCTCACGAAAGTCCACCCAAAAGCACGACCAATACACTGTGACAAACCTAACCGGAGGAAAAGTCGGGTCCGTCTCGGAAGTAGGATAAATTATCCGATCATTTGAAGGAGAGGAAGGAGATAGAGGAACGCGAGGAGTAAGAAACCCCCCTTCATCTGGAGAAGATGATGATGTAGCTGATGTAGCTGATGTAGCCCCTAGAGTAGAGTGCGAGGAATGCGGATCAGGAATCGGATTATTGGGAGGAGAAGGAGGAGAATAAATAACCACATCATCTAAAGAAGATGATTATCTAGCATATGTAGTAAACAAAGTAGACAGAGAGGGAGGCATAAACGAACACGGAGAGCTAGATTGTAATCCCAGAAAAAATTTTGTGAACCATTTTAAGCAGTTAGGATCGAATGTATAATATATAGGAAATATACCAAGTTCATCACCTAAAGACCTTTGGAAGTCTATTTGTTTATAGATGAAATCAATGTAACAATATCAACGAGTTATAAAAAAAAGATAAATCGACACTATATAACTTTTGATAGATTCGATGACTCTGCTACAGGCCAAAACAAGCATACGATGACGCAGTCTGCTTAAAAATATTTCCTTGCAAACTAGAATGCATCGTCGTCTGCTTGAGCACATAAGACAATGTTGCAGTCTGCTGTAATATTTCGGTACCATAGCATAAAACATAAATTCTCCAAAGTATGTCTTGTGTTTTTCACAAAACAAAATGTTATACATTTTTTAAAATGTGAAAATATAAAAAAAGTAAAATAATGATAAAATATTTAAAATTAAGAAAAGTAAAATCTATTATTAAACTAACAAGTGTGCAAATTTAAATATTGAAAGTCTCTAACAAAATAATTTATCAACAATTTTAGTGTTAAAATTGAGTAGCTGGAAAATTTTCAAAATATATAAAATTAAAATATCAAAAACATTTATCAGATGATTTACCATGTCAAGTAAGATAAACGAATAAAAGAAGTTCAATGTATATGACTGCATAAATATCATCACTTATGTTTGGATTTGTGTTTCAAATTTGAATTTTTTTTAATATCTTTAAATTATTTGAATCGATTTTATACTTAATTTTTATTATCTTAATTTTTATTTTAATAATATTTCTAACTATAAATTATTTCTAAATAATTTGATAATAGAAATAAGAAATTTTGTTTGTGTTTTATTCAAAAAATTTACCAGTTAAATGTAGAACAATGATTTCTATTTTAAAATTATATTAATTGATCCATGACTTTTTGATTTTCACGTGTTTGAGTTGCATTTATAACTATCTTCGTTGTATTTATAACAATGGGAAAAATGCCATAAAAACTTTGAACTTTCAGATTCATGTCAAAAAACCCTGAACATTTAAATGAGCCAAAAAAACCACCAATTATTAAAAAAAATATCTGATTTAATCTCCATTTAGCATTGAACAAGCCGTTTTCTAGTTGGACAATATCAACTGTTAATTGTTGTTAAACTCCATTAATGGCATTTACCTTGTGGTTTAGAAAGCTGATTAATGAACTAAAAATCCCCAAATTTGTTTATCATCAAACCCTAGTTTCACAAATTGATTCTCTTCTCTCTCTCCCTCTTCGTCTTCAAATAGAGATAGTATACTCATTCAATTACTTATGTACAAGCTCTCTCTCTCTCTCGTGTCAAGTTCCAGTTGATACTCGATTCATTCACTGTGACAAGTTCTCTCTCTCTCTCTCTCTCTCTCTCTCTCTCTCTACCCCTCGACAAGCCATCTTCAAAACGAGAATCGCCACAACCACTGCGACAATTTCCCTCACTTTTCCGCCTCCTTCAAGACGAGACTCGCCATTGCATCTTCTATTGACCAAAACAACTTGATGATTCTCGACATCATTTTTCTAATTTGCCATCAAAATCGTGTACATCTTCGCTTAGGAACTTGAGGAATCACCACTGCTACAACGAGAATCCTTTCCCTTGAAGCGAAATTTCAGGTGTATTTCATCTCTCTAACTCTATTTCTCATTTTGTATTTGCATAATGCATTGTGTATTTCGTGCGGGAGGATAATGAAATATCAAATTGTAGAAAGCACGCTGGATTTATTGTTCAACATGTTTATAATAATGTGAAGAAGAAGCTTGAGAAGTTCAACAGTGATGAATTTAATGCAGAGCAGAAACATGAGCTTAATTTTCTTGTGAGACCCGGCCCAAAGGGGGCCAAAACCCTAAGTCTCTCTCGTTAACGACGCAAACCAAAAAAAAAATAGAGAGAAGGGAGAAGTCGGAGAGGCAAACCGAGAAAGAGAAGGGAGAGAGAAGTCTACCGTCGACGGAAGAAGCACGACGGAGGCGGAGATGGAGCTTGGTGGCGTCGGAGTTGATGGGGAAGGCGTTGGCGTGGAGGAGAAGCCAAACCGCGGGGAGTTTGTGGCGAACCGAGTCTCGGAGAGCCGCGGGGGTGCGATCGCGGTGGCAGAGGAGGGCGGTGATGGAGGTGAGATGAAGGAGAGGGCGCCGGAGGCTGCGGTGACGTCGGAAAGGGCCTCGGGAAGTCCAAAAGCCGCGGGTTCGGTGCGTGGCGATGGATCCGAGGGGCTTCGACGGCGGATCGCGGGCCATGGAGCGTCGGGGATAGTCGCGGGGGCCCGGGAAGTGCTTATGGTGGTCGGAGGAGACGCCACGGTGGTCGGAGAAGCTGGAACGGCGGCGGTGATGGTGGAGAGTCGTGAGGCCGTGGGTGTTGGTGCGGGTAACGGTGTGATCGCGGGCTCCGGTGGCGGCATGCAGGTGATCGGAGTCCTCGGTGGTGGCGTGGTGGCTCCGGAGGTGTCGTCGGTCGGTGGTGGGGCCGTGATTGTCGCGGTAGGCGGCGGTGACATCTCAGTGGTGGCGGAAACCCTCGGTGGAGGTGGCTTGCGGCGCAAGTCGGAGGGAGTTGGGAACTTTAGGGTTTCTGGGAATCTTGGAGAAGAAGAAATCCCAGTAAACCGAACCGAAAGCCAAACCGATGGGGGAAACCAAACCAGCGAGAAAAACCGGATCAAAGTGGAAATTAAACCGGGAACCGGTTCGAAGAAAACCGAAGCTGAAATTCAAACCGGAGAGGGAACCGAACCGGAAGGCCAAACCGGAGGAGAAAACCGAACCGGGGAGTTAACCGAAATCCAGGACCAAACCGGAACCCAATTGGACCAAACCGAAGCAGCTAAACCGGAAGATGGAGTTGCAATACTCTGCGGACCTTCCTTGCATAAATGTTGGGAAGCCAAAGCGGAAGATTCCCGGAAGCGGTCCAGAGCTGAACCGGAAGAAGCAGGCGAGCTGCTCAGAGCCGCGAAGCGGGTGGTTGCTTCAAGTGCGGTGAAGCCGTCCACATGGAGAGCGAGTGGACGAGTTCTTGTCCGGAGAGACTGGCCGGAAGGTGTAGGGCCGTCTCGCACCAGGAGGGAAGTGATGGGACTGCTGGGCCGAGCCGGAGACCCATTATGACTCTTCCACTTCGGTAAGCGTCCGTCGAACTTTCTATTTATAAACTTTCCTAAAATGACAGGTTTCCTTTTTAGGCAGGGTTCTATTTTTAGAAAGTTTCCTTTTTAGGAAAGTTTCCTTTTCGGGCAGGTTTCCCGAAATAGTAAGTTTCCTTTTTAGGAAGTTTCCTCTTAGGGCAGTTACTATTTATAGCAGGATTCTATAATTAGTAATTTTCCTTTGGAGTTAGAAATTTCCGGTTAAAGGTCTAATCGGGTAATTCCTTTTCAGGGTTCATCTTTTTCTGAGGAAGGATCAGCCTGGGGTACGAAGCCTGCTGTTGAAGCTGTCGCTGGTGGTTCTCGGGGAGATGCAGCCTCCAGTCAGAATCAAGAGCCGGGAGCCGTGGACCCAGCAGAAGTTCCGGGGATGGGCGT
>OVAN01001231.1:0-43367 GCA_900406275.1 Anastatica hierochuntica | reverse complement strand
AGTATTTGCCTTGGGCAAATTTTTCACAAGACGCATAGATGGCGCCAAAATGCGGATCATTNTAAAGGGACTTGATTTGTTCAAAACCGAGCAATTTGGCTTCTAGAGAAGTGACTAAAATGTACCTTCGGAATAATGCATCGGCGACTACATTATCCTTACCTGTCTTGTATTTGATCACGTACGGAAATGTCTCGATAAACTCGACCCACCTGGCGTGGCTCTTGTTGAGCTTGTGTTGTCCTTTTAAATGCTTGAGGGACTCGTGATCGTGTGGATGACGAACTCCTTCGACCATAGGTAGTGTTGCCACGTTTGCAATGCTCATACTAAGGCATAAAGTTCCTTATCGTAAGTCGGGTAGTTGAGCATGGCGCCTCCGAGTTTCTCGCTAAAGTACGCGATCGGCTTTCCGTCCTGCATCAAAACAGCGCCTATGCCAAGACCGGAAGCATCACATTCGATCTCGAAAGTTTTAAGGAAATCGGGTAAAACAAAAAGAGGAGCGTTCGTAAGTTTATCCTTTAACATCTGGAAGGCATTTTCTTGAGCTTCTTCCCACTTAAAGTCGATGTTCTTTTTGATCACTTCGGTTAGTGGAGTGGCGATAGTGCTAAAGTCTTAGACAAAACGACGGTAGAAACCCGCTAGTCCGTGAAAGCTACGAACTTCGCCAACGGTCTTCGAACTTGGCCATTCTTGGATCGCTCGCCAGCTTCCGTCTTTCTTGGGCACGAGTAAGACCGGAACGGCACAAGGACTCATGCTTTCCCAAACGTGTCCTTTGGCCATGTACTCCTCAACTTGGCGCTGAAGCTCCTTCGTCTCAGTAGGATTCGTCCTATAGGCCGGTTTGTTCGGTAATGAGGCTCCGGGAACAAAGTCAATTTGATGCTCAATGCCTCGAAAGGTGGTAGGCCATCGGGACATTCCTCCGGAAAGACATCTTTGAATTCCTGCAAAAGTTCGGTCATCTTGCTAGGTAATACCTGCTTTTGCGCACTTAAGTTAACATAAGGCTCTTTAAACACGAAGAGTAAGTTCGTTTGGTTACTTCCCTTCGGCTTATTAAGCACTTTGCTTTTTGTTGGCTCGGCTACGGGAGTAAGCTGGGACTCGGCGGTTTTCTTCCTTTTCATTGCCATTTGGTCTTCATAGACTTCCTGAGGTGTCATCGGAAGTAAGACAGTCTTTCGGCCCTTGAACTCAAAGATTTGACGGTTGGTGTACCCTTCGTGAGTTACTCGGCGATCAGATTGCCATGGTCGGCCAAGTAGAATGTGGCTGGCGTCCATGGATAAAACATCACATAAGACATTGTCTTCATACTTCCCGATTGATAAAGGCACACGGACTTGACTATAAACGGTCATTTCGCCATGGTCGTTGAGCCATTGTAACTTGTACGGCTTCGGATGCGTTAAGAGCTCCATTCCTAGCTTCCGAACCATCGTTTCACTAGCAACGTTAGTGCAACTTCCTCCGTCAATGATAAGGCTACAGACTTTGCCTTTGACGAAGCATCAGGAGTGAAACAGATTCTCTCGTTGCTCATTTTCTTCCTTCGTGGTCATGACACTTAGCGTTCGCATTGCATCCAATAGTTCACCTTTCGCAGCGGGTTCATGATCGGATTGTTCTTCTTCAGGTTGCTCATCTTCGGACTTGAATTCGCCGTTGTCACGGATGATCATGACCCTTCGGTTGGAACATTCGCTTGCGTAGTGCCCAAGGCCATGGCACTTGTAGCACTTGATGTCTCTGGTTCGTAACTTACCCTTTCCTTTCGGGTCAAATTCCTCGGGTTTTGGTCAGACGATCGGCTTGGTTTCCTTTGGGTAATCAGGACGCTCGTCCTTGTGATAGCTCGGTTTCCGAGCATCGTAGCTCGGACGAGCGTTCTTGCGCTTGAGCTGCTACTCGAACATTACCGCCTTGTGGAATAATTCTTCAAGTTCCACGTAATGTTGGACTTCGAGAAGATCAATGTTGTTTCGGTTAAGTCCGCCCATGAATTGGGACATAGTCGCCTCGGAATCTTCTTGGATATCGGCCCAGAGCATAAGTGTCTCCATCTCCTTGTAATACTCTTCAACGGACCGGGTTCCTTGGGCAAGATTCCTTAACCGAAAGTGTAATTCTCGGTAATAGTGGCTCAGGAAAAAACGCCTTCTCACTAAGATCTTCAAACTAGTTCCACGTTTCAACGGGATTATCTCCGATTCGTCTTCGGGTGGTGACGAGTTGATCCCACCAACTTAGAGCATAGTCTTTGAACTCGGTCGGGGCAAGCTTTACTCGTTCGGCTTCCGTGTATTCCCCACAGTTAAAGACGATCTCTATCTTTTACTCCCACTCCAAGTATTCTTCGGGATCGTTTGTTCCTTTGAACGAAGGGAGTTGGAGCTTTAATCCGGAGAAGTTGCTGCGCGGTTGGCGTTCGTCTCGGTTTCGGTCGCGGTGTCTTCGCAGATTTCGTTGAGCATTAGACGACTGGCTATAGTATCGACCGCAGTGAGATTTCGTGGGCGACGGTCGGATCCGCTGTGTTCGAAATGACTGATTTCTTCTTTAAAAGCTAAGAACTTTTGGTCGAGCTTTTCGTCCAGCTTCTCGTCCATCATTTTGGCCATGTTAGCCGTGATGGCGGCGATGAGGACTTGATTATCGCTTGTCTCGGACATTGTACCTGCAAAGAAAAAACACGAAAAATCCGAGTAACGATGCTCACGAAAACTTACGAGAAATTCATTATACTTAGAAAAATTTTCGAAAACTAAAATAAGGAAAAGAGTAGTTCGAAAAGGTACAACCTGACGGGAAGTGCTCTGATACCACTTGATGTGATCCTCGTCGGGACGAAGGACCGGCTCCTAGGATGCGCTTCTCGTCTTGACGGTTGAGAGGATTGTAGCGGAAGATTTGAACGGTTTAAAGATTGTACACGTTCGGATGCGGTGCACGAACGGTCGGATACGCGGAGGAACGGACGTTCGGATGGGGAACGGACGTTCGGATGAGCTGGGACGANGCTCTCGGACTTTCGACTTAGATTTGCTAAGGAAGAAATTCCTAAAGCACTAAGTTTCTTTTGGAACTCTAGAGAGAGAAACAAAAGAGAGAGAAAGTTTATAGAAAGTTGGTGCTCCTTATAAATGAGGAGAGGTGCTCCTTATATAGAAAAATGAGTAGTTGGGAAGCACTTCATTAAATGAAAGACATTAATTGAAACTACTTAATAAAACTACTAACTACTATCCTCCCAACTACTTTGAGCGGCGCATTAATTAGTCGTAGTCTTCGGGACCGTTGTCACTAACGGGCTCGGGAAAATAGTCCCGGGACTTGCCTCATTAAAAATCTTTCTCGGAAAACCCGGTGGGACAAAACCGAGAGAAGGGAAAAAGAGCACAAGACCCGGCACCTCCATTAGTGACGGCTTTCGGAGGCTTGAATCACGACCAATGTGATCGGATAAGCACTCGCTAAGCTACCCGGATCCTTTCGGATGAGTAATTGTATGGCACGGTTGAGCCGCTGCGTCTTGGATCGGGTCATGGGACCGGATGATTCACCTAAGGCGTTTCCTGGATCTAGCTGCTCCTCGGGTACGAGTTCCTCGGGTTCAAGCTGTTCGTCCGCGTGGTCCGAGACCTCTTGGTCGTTGGCCATTATCACATCAACATGTGTCAGTCGTACGTGGAATTTGCCACTTGTCACGAAGAGTGTGACACATGATGGACATGCAGACAATTGTAAACTTAGTCCCATGCATGATTTTGGCTATAAAAGGAAGNNACCCCCCCCCCCCCTCCCCCGTAGTTTTTCCATCCTTGAAACTTTAGCTAAACCCTTGGCTTTTTCTGAGAGAAAAGAAACTTATAGTTTCTAGTGAGGAAAACCGAGAGTTTTGCGAGAGCTAAGGGTGAGAGTGTGAGGTTAAGAGTGAAGTGTCGGTAAGCTTAACCCTTTCTTAAGTAGTTAACTTTTAAATCTTGTGAATATAGCTTAGATATTAGAGTTTTGCTTTGATTTTATAGAGAAACCGTGAGGGAGCAAAACTAGGAGCCGATGTCAGAGAAAACCAAGTCTATATACTAAATCATGGGTGATTCTTGGATGTGTGTGTGTGGTTTGCATGGTTGTAGTTTAGTGCCAAAATGAGTCAAACGTAAGTCTGCATGCAAGCATGACTAACAATTTTGTGTAGGTGGAGGATCATCCATGCGTGAGGGTAGATCAAGCATGCATAAATCTTAGCAGTCCAGCTGTGTGGTTCACTGTGAGTATCTACCAAATACGGGTGGTCTTAATAGACGAATCAGGTGATGAATGTGGTTTGTGTGGTTGTGTGTGCTTCGGCTATTTACTCGCATGTTTGTATATTTATTTTCTTTGCATGTTAAGTAATGTAGTTTAGCCATGTTGATCATTTTACTTTGCTTTTGTGATGTGTTTCCATACTTTCTTATAATAGTAAAACCATTGTGGTGGTGGTGTAAGTTGTAGGTAGTACGGCGTAACTAGGGGTTAAATGCATGTAGTCTAATTGTAGATTAGACGGTAGTGTGGTCATAAGTTGACACTCGACAGGTGGCCTTAAGAGCCCCTTACGTTGAAAAGTCGCAAATTACCAGGAGAGTATGTGCACCCCACCAGAACTTTTTCTTTGCCATGTTCGATGGATCACATGTGCAGGCGAGACTCGGTAGATCCAGTGTTGCACCCTATGGGCTGAGTAGCTCATGACAGTATAGCGTAAGTCCAGGAATAAGTAGTGGAGACATAACCCGACAGACTGAGGCTACCAGCAGAGTAGCGTAATGGCAAAAACTGGTAGTCGGCTCGTGATGAACATAACCGTGTGACTGGTGTGTTTGCGGTTCTGGGAGATCAGCAAAAAGATGGAGGAAGGGCCCTAGGATGAGTGGAACATGTGTCACGGTAGAGTTTCTTAGTGTAATCCCGTAACGGTCTACCCACTCGTGGAGTATTGTGTAAAACTCGTAACGGTCTAAACTCACCTAAACATGCATGGTACTAGAGTCTTAGATTGATTCTAAGATAGGTGGACATAGTGTCATAGTGTTGCTTAGTATAAAAGTTGTAATGGTCTAAGCTGTTATGAACTAGTGGTAGTTGTAGCTTCCATGTACGTGTAGTCTTTATGGTAGAAAGAGTCTAAGATAATTTTTGCATAGATTGATTGCTTGCTCGATTATTTAATACGAGCTTGGGGTGGGATTATCCTTTAGTAGTTGTGTCGAGGCTCACTGAGTGACAATAGGTTGCTCATGACTCTATTTGATTTGTAGGAAACCCTTAGGCAAAAATTAGTGGGCGTGCGGATTTAGGGAGCCAGTGTAGGTTGTAGTGTATTTTTGTAACAGCCTAGTGAGTACTATGTACTTTTCCTTCAACACTAGGTTGCTCTGAATCCTTTTTAGAGACTTGGCTGATTTGTTCTGAATCTCTCGGTTGTGGCATCTCCGGACTGTTAGTTCGGGTGTATTACAAGGGGGGATTGGTCAGACAACCTATCTTGAGCTCTCAACCCTTCTTCATCATCCTTTGCATTGGCTTGAGTCCAAAAAGCTGCTTTTTTGAATGGCATGATCTAAGATATCTTGGAACGACTCCCGGATATTCATAAAAATCACTCGGTTCCTTGACTTTTAGGTGAACCATAAAATCCAAGGGGAAGCATATATAGCCACCTCGCTTTTCCTGATCTCCTATGCTTCCCAAAATAAGTAACTAAAATTTCATATAAGGTATTTCGAGGGAACAAGGATGGAGTTGAGAAAATAGGAGATAAGGTCCACACTTGTCTTGAAGGAGGGCAATCGAGAAAAATATTATTAATAGATTCTTACCTTTCTCTTTACCTATATGCTTGTACTTTAATCTTTGATATGTAGCCAGACATCCAATAATATATTGCACACAAAATACTTAAGCTTTTGTGTAGTTTTTAAATTTTATGTTGGTGCCACAAGTGCTAATACACTGGGTCCTAAACAAAGGGATCACATGGAAGGCGAGAGAGATCTCTTGCGACCCAATATCTTGATCAACCAATATAGTTGGCCGATATAGTGAAGTTCCAACTATACCCATCTCTTGAAAAAGTTTTAGTAGGGTGAGTTCCTAGGATACAATGAATGTCATCCTTGGTAAATAGATCATTTAGGCAATCCCTTTTCCACTGCTTTGTTATCGGATCAATCAGTGCATTTAGATGTAGTTGGGGATCTTTCTCATCACTAACACCATTTGATGGTCTAGCCGGAATGTCAGGAAACTAGGGTTCACTCCACAGTTTGGTGTTCATTCCTAATCCTATGATTCTACCGAAACCCAAGAGTAGAAGATGTTTAGCTGCCAATATACTCCTCCAACCATATGATGGTCGATTTGATTTTGAAATTTTTAAAGGGATACAATATTGAAAGTATCTTCCTCCCAGAACTCTGCATAAAAAGAAGTTAAGAAACAGATCAATCTCTATAACTGTTGGCAAAGAGGAAAATATTAGGCCTTGATTTTTTTTACAGATTTGGAATGATTTTTGGTTTTCGATTTTGCAAAAATCAAACTTTTAACCATTTAAGATTTTGACAAAAAAGAAAATGGTTTTCCTATATTTGGGGAATCTAAATTTTGGCCGTTTTTACCTATTACTACATAAATCTGAAACCCTAATTTTTATAGTTTTCTAAGTTTTTTACCTTTTAATTTTTATTACCCATTTATGTTCTTTTTCAAATATATTATTTTAATTCATCAACACTTTCTACCTCTAAGTGAAATATTATAAATAGATTAATGTTATTTTATGTCATTATTACACTTTTTATCTTTGAAAATCATAATCATTTTCATATATTGACTAATTTAATTGTAAAATAATATTTTAAACACACAAAAAAAAACAATTAAACAAAATTGGATATAGGGCTGACTTTTGTTTCGCTTAGGACTCTCCTTCTGTAGTAGAGGGTTTGAGTAGATTTTCGTTACCAGAGATATCAATTTTTATGCCGTTTTTTTTAAGAATTTTACCAGAATCTCTTCGAAAAACAGAAGATTTCCATATCTTTGGAGAATCTTTGCATTTTTTTCTTGTTTTTGGAGAAGATTTTGCTGGTTCTTTCGCAAATCCTACCAAACGAAGAACGCCGCCGTCAAAATTTCGAGATGTCTTTAGCTATGGGAGAGGAACAATTGGATAGGGCTTTAAAGCAGATGTCGATTGAAGATGAGGAGCCATTGGTATTGAGGAATCAACCGAAATACAGTGCCTGTGCAAGAAATAGTTTGAGTATCATTGGAAACTCCTCAACCTCTCCCAGCAGTCAATCAAAGCAGTTATTTTCTCTCTTCCTAATTAATGGAGACTTCATGAGCGTACGAGGGGAATTGCCTTGTCTAAAGACAGTTTTCAATTCATGTTTGAAAATCAAAAGGATTTGAACAGAGTATTGGAAGAAGGAGCCTGGACAGTGGATGATTGGTTTATTGTCTTAGAACGTTGGGTTGAAGATCCGTCGGATGATTACTTGAAGATACTTCCGATTTGGGTACGAATCTGGAATGTTCCAGTAAACTTCTACACCGCTGAAACCTTTGAAGAGATAGGTGAGTACATTGGACAGGTCACCAATGTTGCGTTTGATCCTGACAAACACCATGTGTATGATTACGTCAGAGTCCGTGTGTTGTTTGATATATCAAAGGCGTTAAAGCAGGCCAAGAATGTCCAAATGCCAAATGGAGATGTTGTGAAGATTTCTTTCGAGTACGAAAGAATACGCAAAAGATGCTTTCAATGTCAAAGTCTTACCCATGACAAAGCGATGTGTCCATGGAACCCTCTTAACCGGCAGAGTTCTGCTACGGGGAGGAGTGACAAGGATGAATCTCAAGTTTCAAAAAGACTACCTATTTTACTTCCTTCTAATCTGCTTTTTGGTGTACTCACAGAAGATCAAGTTGGTTTTGATGCAAACCTTGGTCGTAATAAGATTAATAAAGAAGTTTTGGATGAAATGAGAATCTATTTGCAAAGTGGGGAGGCTGGTGAAAGAAAGATTCGAGAAGCAAGAGTTAAGAAAACTGTGGATGATTTGATGAATGATCCATTGGGTCAGAAAATGATCTTGCATTTAGAACAAGCCCCGGTTATTACGACATATGTTGATAGAGGCAAAGGCTTGGTGATGGATTTTCAGAGTCAAGAAAGAGGAGATTTACCGCCTGAAAAGGTTTTGGCTTCTAATTTAAGAAATAAACTTATTGGCATCAGAGAAGGTTTGAACAAGCAATGTGGTTATGTTGAACCTGTTTTTTCAATTGGTTCTACGGGTGAGAGAGATGGATCGTCAACATCTATCTCTTCCGGGACCAACTGTAAAAACAGTAAACATAGAGGACGTCGTGGTGCTTGGAAAAGAAGGAAACAAAAGGCAGCCATGGATAAGATTGATAAGGCAAGTTCAGAGGTTCAGATAGGAATGGTTACACCATCAAAATGAAAAGTAACTGATATTGAAGAAGAAGGTACAAACAGTCTTAAATCAAACAAGAAGACGTTGGTTCCTGGAGTGAAACCACTGTAACGCCAATAAGTTTTTTGAGTTGGAATTATCAAGGGTTGAGGAATCCCTGGAAAATTCGTCACCTTCAGGAAATTTGTAAAGATCATTTTCCGGACATTATATTCCTCATGGAGACTAAAAATGCTTTGGAGTTTGTTTCTCATGTTTGTGAAGGATTGGGGTATGAACAGGTTAGAACGGTGGATCCGGTGGGTTGCAGTGGTTGTCTAGCTATTTATTGGAAGAGTTCGATTGTGCTAGACTTCTTGTATGAGGACAAGAATTTGATTGATATAAAGGTAACATCGTTAGGGAGAGAATCGTTTTTGTCATGTGTGTATGGACACCCGAAAGTTAAGCAAAGACAAGACGTGTGGGAAAGAATTACAAGAATTGGTGTTCAAAGAAAGGATCTGTGGTGTATGGTTGGTGATTTTAATGAGATACTAGATAACTCGAAAAAGTTGGGAGGTCCCCAAAGACATATGTCAACTCTTACGTCTTTTCGCAATTTTGTTCAGAATTGTGACATGCAAGAATTGGTGAGTTTTGAAAATGGTTTCACTTGAGGTGGGATTCAAAGCAAAATGTGGATACAGAGCAAACTTGATAGATGTTTTGCCAACTCTTCTTGGTTTTCTTTGTTTCCAAATGCTACTCAATGTTTTCTCCAAAGGTTTGGGTCTGATCATAAGCTTGTGATAGTTAAGTTTTCTGAAGATCAGGATAAGTTTAAAGGACAATTTCGATTTCAAAAAAGATGGGTTGCGGACCCAAGTGTTAAAGCTTTGATAAAAAATGCATGGTTTAAGGGAAGGAATCGTGGGAATAAAGGGTCCATGAGTTGTATTATGGAGTGTAGAAAAGCTTTAAGTGCATGGAAAAGAAATTCAGGGCAAAACTCTGCCTTACGCCTGAAGGCATTGAGAGAAGAGCTGGAGACAGAAACTAATAAGTTGTACTCATGCTTTCGGCGTTTAAAGACTCTGAGACATAATTTGGGATTGGCTTACAAAGCAGAGGAGAGTTATTGGAGACAGAAAAGTCGTGAGAAATGGCTACAAGTGGGTGATCGAAATTCCAAGTTCTTTCATGCTTCGGTTAAATCTGTACGAGCACAGAACACGCTAAGCTTTTTGATGGATGAATCGGGTGTTGTACAAGCTTCAAACCAACAGCAAGCGGCTTTAGCAGAGAGTTATTTTGTGAATCTCTTTACTTCCCATGGGACAATGGCGGAGGAAGATATTTTTGATGGTTCGCCTTGTCGAGTGACTACTTCTGTGAATCTAATCTTAACAAGACAAGTCACAAATGAAGAGATTAGAAGAGTTGTGTTTGATATTAAAAGTGATAGTGCCCCTGGTCAAGATGGATTGACATGCTTTTTCTTTAAGAGATATTAGACAGAGGTGAAGGAACATATCATCATGGAGGTCAAAAGATTCTTTCAAACTGGTAAGTTGTCAGATTCTTGGAACCATACGCAAATCTTACTTATGCCAAAAGTACATCCTCCTACTCGCTTGTCCGAGTTGAGACCTATTAGTTTGTGTATGGTGTTATATAAAATTGTGTCTAAGATTCTCATGAATCGATTAAAGCCTTTGTTACCGTCGATAGTGTCTCCCACGCAGTCTGCATTCGTCTCGAAGAGGTTAATCTCTGAAAATATCTTGATAGCGCTTGAAGTAATTCATAGTTTGAAGTCCATTGAGTCAATTTCAGAGAATTTTATGATTATAAAAACGGATATGTCGAAGGCGTATGATAGAGTCGAATGGCCATTTTTCAAACGCATACTTGCTGGTTCGGGTTTCTGCGATTTATGGGTTCAGTGGATTCTTGAATGTGTATGTTCTGTATCCTTTTCGGTCCTCATCAATGGTCAACCTTACGGATCTTTTAAGCCGGAGCAGGGCATCAGACAAGGGGATCCACTTTCTTCATTTTTGTTTGTGCTATGTACGGAAGCTCTTATGCACATTTTGCAAAAAGCAGAAAGGGATCAGCGGGTGTCAGGAATACAATTTGACGTCATGGGACCAAAGATAAGTCATCTTTTGTTCGTAGATGACACTCTTTTTGTATGCCATGCATCCAAAGTGCAGACGAAGGTCTTCTAGGAGTTTTAGCTAAGTATGAAGCGATATCGGGTCAAAAATCAATAATGAAAAATCTGCAATAACTTTTGGTGATCGTAGACCAGAGGAAATGCGTACTTGGATTCATGCTCAGACAGACATTATAAAAACAGGAGGTCTAGGGAAATATTTGGGGTTGCCGGAGTGTTTTAGTGGATCAAAGAAAGAGATGCTTGGGTACATTAAAGAGAAGGTTCAAGGACGTTTAAATGGTTGGTATGCGAAGAATTTGTCTCTTGGTGGAAAAGAAGTATTGCTAAAATCGGTTACAATGTCCATGTCGGTGTATGCTATGACGTGTTTTAAATTACCGCTGAGCATTTGTCAAAACATCACAAGTGCTATGATGGATTTTTGGTGGAATACACAACAAGAGCAAAATAAAATTCACCGGATTGGATGGGAGAAGATGACCTTACCAAAAAATCTTGGAGGGATGGTTTTAGAGACTTGGTTTGTTTGAATCAGGCTTTGTTGGCTAAACAAGTTTGGAGATTATTACATGATCCTAATTCTCTGTTTGCTCAATTATTTCGAAGTAGATATTATCCACAATCTGATGTTTTGACGGCAATATTAGGTGCGAAAGCATCTTTTGCATGGAGAAGCATACTTTTTGGGAGAGAGCTGTTAGTAAAAGGCTTAAGACGAGTAATAGGTAATGGTATGAATACGCGACTATGGCAGGATACAAGGATTTTCGATAATCATCCTCGCAGACCATATAGTCGACATGTACTTTTCGACTTGAATTTAAAAGTAAACTCTCTCATTGATGCTAGTAAAAAAGATTGGAATGTAGAGAAGCTCAATCACTTGATATTTCCGAGAGATGTGGAGATTGTATTACAATCAAAACCGGTTGTTGAGAGGTCAGATTTGTCTTGTTGGAATGGAACCAAGAATGGGATTTACACTGTGAAGTTCGGTTATGAGTTGAGCAGTAGGGAGAAGCATGATGGCTTATTCATTGAGGCATCAAAGACACCGTCTCGGAATTACCTTTACGAGTGTTGTTGGAAGGTCAAAACCCAACCAAAAATAAATCAATTTCTATGGAGGATTTTGAAAGGTGTTGTGGCTGTGGCAGACAAGTTAAATATCAGAGGATTAAGCATTAACAGCCGATGCCATTTGTGTGATGATGGTGAGGATGCTATCAACCATATACTTTTCTTATGTCCCTTAGCTAGACAAACATGGGCCATGTCCAATGTTCTATTACTTGAATCTGGTTATGTGCTTCAATGTATGAGAATATGTTTGGTTTATTAAAGTTGGAGAAGAATACGAGGTTGCCGCGAGAGTTAAGAAGCACTGGTTTTTGAATAGTGTGGTGATTATGGAAGAATAGAAACAACAAGGTTTCTAATAATAAACAGATGGATGCACAGATGATAGCGGAGAAAGCAGTGTCCGAGACGGTACAATGGTTGGCAGCCCACGAACAAACATAGGAGATGATGCTTTTGATCAATGAAGAAGAACGACTTGTTTATGAAGTTAAGTGGCAATGACCTCCTCATGGTGAAGTTAAATGCAACATTGGATGCTCATGGAGTAAACGTTCTAAGATTGGAGAGGCTGCTTGGGTTGTGAGGGATTCAGAAGGGGTAGTATTGTTGCACAACCGACATTCCTTTACCAATATCTTCTCTTTGTTTGAGGCTCAAGTCAAGAGTTGGGAATGGACTATTGAAAGCATGAATAGTTTGTGTTTTGACAGAGTCACCTTTGCGACTTCAACAAGAGACATAATCGAGGCACTTAAATACCCTTTGGATTGGCCAAAACTCACTGGTCACTTGGCTATGATTCTTAGACTGGCGGCAACAAATTCAAATTGGTTTTTGGCATATGAGTCTCTGGCGTGCAATAAGGGAGCCACTTTGATTGCGAATAGTGTTGTTGATGATTTCAGGTTGAACTTTTATGTGGAACGTGGGTATCCTCACTGGTTGCGTCGAGTGTTTGAGGAAGAGAAAGAAGATTCTTTTGTTTTTGTGGAGGAGCTTTAATGGCACTCTGTTTTATTTTCTCTGCTCTCGTTCTGTTTCTGTAAAAGACGTGGTGGTGATTTGTTGATTTTTCAATATTATTCTTTTAGACGAAAAAAACACATAAAAAACTAAAGGTTAAATGAAAAATATAAATATTTTAATTAGTCATTATTTTTCTTAAAAAATTTTATTTTATATATTTTATTAACTTTTAAACATAGAATAAGAATAAAATAAAATAGGAAACATAAATATAGATTTCTTAAAAATATATATTTTGGTTTTTGAAAAAACCAAACAAGTTACCAATCAAGATTTTTGAAAAACAAAAAACCTACACGATAATCAAAAGTCAAAAGTTCAAAAACCAAAAAATCAAAATCCAAAAACCTTTTTAAAAACTATAAACATACGAGGCGTAAGAGGCCTAAATTCTTCAAAGGTTCTGAATACCAAGTCTCCTTTTGAAAGTTAAGTACATAGTTTGTCCCATAAAGGTCCAATGAATCCCATCAGTCTCTGCCTAAGAATTCTACCAAAAATTAGCAATATCATTACTTAATTTAGAGCAAATTGCTTTGTGAAATATAAAACATTTCTTGATCTACCCAAGTCAAGGAAGGCAACGCCGTGAGGAGTTAACGATCGAACGGGCTGACATTACTTATGTCAGAAGATCTTGTGCCACTGATTTAATAATCATTACTTCTTTTCATCTTTTAGAGAAGAACGTAGAAGACCAAAAATTAATTCTACTTTGAAGACAATCTTTAACAAAGGCAAATACTTGTGTTTTGGATCCGCAAATCTGCTCAGGGATCCAAGGTGTCTTGGATCCGCAAATCTGCTCAGGGATCCAAGGTAATGTATCTTCTTGTGTTTATTTTGTTTTTGATCACTCTTTGGTCTTTCCGATTTTTGGTGATATTTGAGAAGATTAATCTTTCAAATTGATTTTAACCAAAGAATGAATGTAAGATCTGTTTCTTTGAATTTGGTCGACAAAATGATGCTATATTATGTTGTCCTACGGTAAAGAAATAAACCATCAAAATTTAAAATGTGTTTTTTGTACAGAGGACTTAGAGCACTTGCATTGGTAGTTTCTCACCATAGTATCTCACAAAAGCAATTAAAAAAATAATAAAAAGTATGAGAGAGGGAGAGAAAAAAATTGAGAAATGCTCTCCATAGTTTGAGAAACTGTTGAACCATTTGTCATATCTTAATTGGTACAACTTTTTAAATATTAAAATTTAATTATATAATTAAATTACTTGAAAATATTAATATATTATTGTTGAAAACCCATTGTAAAATACTAACCAATGCTCATGCTTCTATATTTTACTATTTCTATGAGATTCTTAGCCTCTTTTGAAAGGTCAATTATCCAATATGAGTTCGTACTTTTTTTATCTAATTTTTTTTGTCAACAAACTAAGAATTTATTAAATAAGAAGGAAATGATACAAGATATGTTTATTACAAGATCATTCCGCTTCTATTGATAATTATACATTCATTCATACAAAGTAAACAGAGATGATGAGAAAGGAAAATAAAACATTAAAACTAAATGAGAAATGTAAATCTCAGATCCATGATATTTTATAACCCGATTTTTCCTTTCTGCCTTTTTGGCTTGAGAGTCAGCTTCTACATTTTCCTCTCTTCTTATATATTGAAATTTGAAATGTGGTGATTGTTTTTTAAATTCCTCAATATCCTTGATATAAACATTCACACCACATAACCGATTTTCTTCTTGCATATACTTTGGATTATGAAATCTTTTTAGTATACCTCTTTGAAGGGTGGAATATAGGATCTTATTGTCACTCTTGAACGTTACATTCATGTACCCTAGTTTAATCATTTGCAATACTGCTTCTCTCAATGCATATGCCTCTGTTTCAAATGTTGTTTGAATGAATCAATAGAAGTGGATCCTTGTATCATACCTACTCTATTGTGGGATGTAAGCAACCAAGCTATACCTGCCCCATCATTATTAGAAACCCAGGATGCATCTACAAAACAAAGTAAGTTAGATCCATCAAAGAGAGTTTCTAATTGTTTGCAACTATTTTTATTGTTACAAACATCTAGGCAATTGGCTTCATTTCCCATCCTTAGTTCATCTTTTCTTTCATTATTATCAGTTCCATCACTAGCTTTGGTAGCAAGAATCCATTCTTGAGTATCTTCTATTGCCCTTTTAATTACTTCAGAAATAGACAACCTTTCATTATGAAAGACTATATGGTTCCTACTTTTCCAAATTCTCCAACCTAAATTAACTGCTAAGTTATATTTTGTATCCTTGGATGTATCTTCCAACTTCAATACCCATTCTATATTTTGACTTAAACTATTTTGAAGGATTTGTTCACCTGTTGGAGTTTGGATTGGAGAAAGTTGTCATACTTCTCTTGCTACTCGACATTGGAAAAGTGCGTGTTGAATGCTTTCTGATTCCTCACCACACAAGATACATGTTTCATCTACTTTCATTCCTCTGCGCTTTAGAGCCGAACCTACAGAGAGACCACTATTAGCTACTCTCCACCAAAACTGTTTGATTTTAGATATGGTGGGTAAATTCCAATTTTTTTTGAAATCCACATCAGTTTGGGGAGAGGCTATATTCCCTTCATTATGACTAAAATGGTAGCCCGATTTAACTGAGTAGTCTCCTGTGCGGGTATGGATCCATTCCAAACAGTCATTTTGTCTTGTGAGACTCAGTCTTAGGCTCTTGATTAAAGGAATATCTTGTGCACTTATCATCCTTACTAGATTTTCCTCATTCCACTTTCTAGATTCATGATTTAGTAGCTCACAAACCTTTAAGTTCTCATTAATATTACCTTCTGCTGGTATGGCTGGTCTTGGTGGATTTGTTGGTAACCAATTGTCTTTATATGCTATAATATTTTTGCCTTCTCCAAGTTGCCATCGGGTGCCTTTCTGTATAATCTACTTCACTTGGTGTATCCCTTTCCATGCAAAAGAAGATCTAGTTCCTGCCTCTGCATCCATCAACGAACATTTGAGAAACTATTTTGATTTACAAACCTTTGCCAATAACGAATTAGGATTTTTTATCATCCTCCAAACTTGTTTGGCAACTGAAGCTTTATTAAGATGTATCATGTCCCTAATTCCCAATCCTCCCATTTTCTTAGCTCTAGTCATTGTTTCCCATAAGATCCAAGGAATCTTAAAATTTTCTTTAGACGATCCCCACCAATAGTTTCTTACTATCCTTGTTATTTGCTTTAGAAGCTATTTTGGCAATAAGAAGCATTGCATACCGTAGTTTGGTATAGCAGATGCCACATATTTTATTAATACCTCTTTCCCAACAAAAGACAAAAATTTTGTAAACCAATTCTCAATTCTTCCTTCTATTCTATCTTTCAAAAAGCTAAATGCTTGTGTAGGATTCTTTCCGAAAATTTCAGGTAAGCCTAGATATTTTCCTACTCCTCCTACTCTAGATATAGACATTATTTCCTTAATTTTTCCTTGTGTATCCAGTGATGTATTTTTTCCAAAAGTTATGGCAGACTTTGAGAAGTTTACCTTTTGACGCGATATTTTTCCATATGTATCTAGAGCTTGGATGATATGCCTGCATTCTACCTCTGTTGCCTTGCAAAAAAGAAAAGAATCATCCGCAAAAAGCATGTGAGTGATTGGAGGACTACTTTTACTAGCTCTAAATCCATGAATCAGTCCCCTTCTTTTCAAATTATGCAAAAGATAAGATAATTCTTCTGTACATAATAAATATAAGTATGGTGACAACGAATCTCCTTGCCTTATTCCTCTAGTAGGTACTATATTGCCAACTGGTTGACCATTTACTAATACAGAATATGTTACTGATTTAACACATTTCACTACCCAACAGATCCATTGTTCAGCAAAACCTAGAGCTCTGAGTATATATTCTATATAGTTTCACTCTAACTTATCAAAAGCTTTAGCAAAATCCAATTTCAGAGCAATAAATTTGTGAACTCTGTTTCTTGTCAATAAACTATGAATCATTTCATGCGTCACCAAAACATTATCAGTAATCAATCTATTGGGGATAAATGCAGACTGATTTTCTAAAACAATATCATGCAACCAAGGCTTTAATCTTTCAGCCAATATTTTAGAGACCAATTTATATATGATGTTGCATAAGCTTATTGGTCTATAATCCTTAACTTCTCTAGGGTCCTCTACTTTAGAAATTAAACATATGTTGGTTTTATTCAAATTTTCACTTAGTTGACCCGTATTGAAGAAATTAAGAACTGCATTTCTAACACCTTCTTTTATAACTGACCAGTGTTGATGGTAAAATCCAGCAGTAACTCCATCTGGCCTTGGAGCCTTGTCTTGGTTCATCAGTTTCAAAGCTTGGACAATTTCTGACTCCGAAACTGATCTAGTGAGAGCCTGATTCATTGTATTACTCACTCTTGGCCTCATTGCTCCCAGCTTTTGATAATCTTGAAAATTCTAGTAGAGATGTTTCTGTCAGATGTGTACAATTCTTGAAAATAATCAACTATAACCTTCTGAACTTCATCTTCTTTTGTTACCAACTTCCCTTCACTATTTTTAATTGATGTGATTCTATTCACCGCCCTTCTATTTTTTGTTACTGCATGGAAGTATTTGGTATTTCTATCTCCTGACTTCAACCATTGATTTCTACTCTTAATTCTCCAATATTCCTCCTATCTTCTAAATTCTCACAACAACTGTGATTTTAGATTGTTAACTTGATTGAAATCTATTGAATTAGCCCTAAATGCTTCCTCAATCTGTCCTTGTAACTCATCTATTTTCTTTCTAGCATTCTGGTTATTCATATTTTTCCATTTAGATATACCGTCTCTATAATGCATAAGGCCTACATGAAAATTCTCTGGTGGAATATCCTTACATCTTTCCTGCCATACTTCTCGTACCACTCTCTTAACTTCTAAATTCCCTTTCCATATATTATCATACTTGAACCATTTTTTGCCTATCCATAAAGCATTTGATGTATTGAGTAAAATAGGTTTATGATCCGAGCCATACCAGTTTAAGAGTTTTAGATAAGCTTTTGGGAATGCATCCAACCATTCTACATTGGCCATAGCTCGATCAATTCTTGATTTGATAAAATGTTCTACCCTTTTCACTGCCCAAGTGTATTTTCCTCCTTGTTGTTTGATGTCTTTTAATCCCAAATGATTAACTAGTGTCTTGAAATGCTTGAAAGTATAATCCAATTTTTTTGGTCCTTCCTGTTTTTATGCATTACACAAAATCTTATTAAAATCTCCAATAACAATTCTTGGATAATTTTGATACATGCCTTCCTTATCTCTTTCTATCATTTATTGCCATTGTTCATTTCTAAATTTTTTCTCCGGATGTCCGTACACATATGTCAAGTAATATAACAAACCATTATCTTCCACTAGCATATCCATATTATACAGGTTCGGCTTTGATACAACAAACATCTTAATGTCATCATCCCAAAAAATTGCTAATCTCCCTCTTAAACCTTCAGGGGATATAACAAAAGAGTTACCATAACCTAATATACTAGCTAGATTTTTTACATAGAGATCCTAATTTTTAGTTTCACATAACAACATAATACTAAGCTTATATTTAAATATGATATCCTTCAAAAGCTGGTATGTCAGAGTATTTTTTAATCCCTGACAGTTCCAATGTAGTATCTTCATGGTGCTATGGGTGGTTTCAAGGTAGCCACCCTCCCTTGGTTGACAGAAGATTCTTCAATTGTTGGCATAGTTTCATGTAGATGATTCCCTGCTTCTATATTTGCACCAGCTAAACCTTGAATTAAGATTCTAGGTTCAATGAAAATACCTTTGAGTTTTTGCTTGTTGGTAGTTCCCTGTTCTTCATCAACATTCTCTATATCTTTTCTTTTTGTGCCTCCTATAATAGCTGAGGAAGATCCAACTTCTCTGATGGTTAGCGGTCTTACTGAGAGAGGCAAGGGCAAGTAATCTGATGTGTCCATTGTGGCTCCTTGAGACTGTGTCTTTCCCGCATTCTCCCCAAGAGTATTTTCTCCCATTACATCATTCGTGTCTCTTGGTGCCTTGTCTTGACTATCCATATTCGTCTGATTACTTGGAGCTGCTCTGTCCTGTTCATGTGATGATTCGCCATTGCTTCCATCCCAATTTGGAGGTGCTTGCTGGACTTGAGGTACAGGTGGATGAACTGGACATTGAGTAGAATCGTGATCAAGACCCCCACATAAGAAGCAAAATTTCCTGAGCTTTTTATATTTAAACTGAATCAGCACTGGTCCGTTGCCATCTTCAAAGTCAATGTACCTTACCGTTATAACCTTCGACATAACAATCATCTCCACCTTTACTCATACTTCCCCGGGACTGTCTTTAGCAGGTTCCTGGACTCTAACAAGCTTCACTTCCCCAACTTCAATACATATTTCCTTTATCATCCTTATGGATCTGTAGTCGTTAGGTATGTTCTCGATCTGAACCCACATGGTGATTTTCTGCATATAATCGGGTTCCATTCTACGAGTCCAACGATCCACGACAACAAGCCAGTCCCTAAAAGTCCACGGGGTATGATCTAGAACTGACCTTAACTGATGCTCTTCCGTGAAGAAGAACTGCAACGTTCCATCCTCATTGATTCGGCTCGAAGCTTGTCCTTCCATTTGCCAAGCTTTTAGCAGAGGAGTTCGCATATGTTCAGGCTTGTGATGATGAGGATTTAGCACTCTCACTACCAAACTCAGACAATTATCTTCCTTTCATTCCTTGTGAGCCTTAGCCGTGAGCCGCAATGGGGCTTTCTCCGAACCTAGGTTTAGGTTTTGAAGAGATTTCCAAACATTCTAACACTTCGATTTGGTAAGAAGAAGACGAGATCTATGAGAAATTGAAAGAAAAAAATTGAGATTTAACAGATTACCGAATGGGTCGGAAAGTGAAACACCAAAAACGGCGAGAGGATACCCTAAAGTCGGGAAAGTTCTTCGCACTTTTTTTTTATCTAATTAAAATAGTGTTGCCCTTAAACAAGCAAAATTTTTGGTTTTGAGCCTTTAGGAAGACAATTATCATGGACTGAAGGCCCAAGATGTAATGGGCTAAGATGTTAGTATTATTTACGACCCAAACATTCGAAACAGAGAAAAATAAAAGAGGAAAAAGGAAAGGAAATTGTTCAATGTATTTTCAGTCTTCTGTAGAGAAGAGAAAGATCTGATTCGAATGGTTCAGGAGAAGAAGATTCTCTCTTAGATCGTTTGATCAGATCCGAACTAAAGAAGAAGAAGAAGATGGGAATCCTATTCACGCGGATGTTCTCTTCCGTATTTGGCAATAAAGAAGCTCGTATCCTCGTCCTCGGTCTCGACAATGCTGGAAAAACTACAATCCTCTGTAAATCACTGCCTTTATCTTTCCGCATCTCTCTTTATTCACATTTTTTTCTTGGTGATTAGGGTTTTGTTTTCGAGTTGCGTCCATTTTTTTTAAAATCCTCTGTAATTTCCAGATCGGCTTCAGATGGGGGAAGTGGTCTCCACGATTCCGAGTATGTCAATATCTCTCAATTTACTTCTTTCGTCGGGTTTATGTGATTTCGCTTTACATGTTCATATGTTGCGGATTTTGATTTTGCATTTCCTGGGATCTATAGCTATTGGATTCAACGTCGAGACTGTGCAGTACAACAATATCAAGTTTCAGGTCTGGGATTTAGGTACGTTTCCTAGAATGTATCCGAACGTTTAACATTTATGCATTAAACTTCGAATTTTAGATTGTGAGGGAACTACAAAGTTTTTTGATATATAAGCAGTAGATCATAACTATTTTCTGATGGACCCGGTTAGGGATTATCTTGGTTCCTTAGTCTCTTTCTCTGTTGACTGGCTGGCCCATGTCAGTAGACCTTCTGTGACACATTTGAATATTTGGAATGTTTATCTATGGATGAATCATAGAAACTCATGATCAGGAAGCTATTTGAGTTAGTCCCTTTTGATTTTATCCTTCATAATGATGAGTAATTGCGGTATATGTGGTTGGTATGTGGAATGCTCTTTTTTCACGTATTTCGTCTATGGAGTGCTCTTGAAGAGGCAGAAGATAACTCCTAAGAGTTCTGTACTTTATCTAAAAGAGCAATGACTTGTTGATTGATAAGTACCACATCATCTTGCTATGTAGTTGCATGAAATGCAGCCTGTCTTGCTGTTTAGGAGACACTTACATAGGATTGCTATTTTTGTTTCCATTTTAATCAGTAAATTTGTTCGGCGGAATACAATACATTTAACTAGAAATTTTCTTGTGACAGGTGGACAAACAAGCATCAGGTAGCCAATTGACCTCATTTCTCATTTCTAGAAACGATGGAAACTGCATTTACTGTGAAAGCATAAAGAGGCTCTATCAAGATTATACCCTTTTTGTTTTTGCCCAAATTTCTAACTTTTATTCTGACAGGCCATACTGGCGATGCTATTTTCCAAATACACAAGCAGTTATCTATGTTGTTGACTCAAGTGATACAGATAGAATTGGGGTGGCAAAGGAGGAGTTTCATGCTATTTTGGAGGTAAACTTCCTCTGAGGCTTCCTCTTCTTATACTGCTGTATTATTTTCTTGACAGACTATTTGCATCCAAAAACAATCTGAGGCAAAGCTTTCCCTGGCAACGTATAATGTTAGCTATATGGGAATACAATATTGGTTCAGTTTCTTTTTTTTTTAAAGAATTTTTATAAACGCTTTTCTACTGTGCTTTATAGGAAGAGGAATTGAAAGGCGCGGTGGTTCTGATATTTGCAAACAAACAGGTTAGTAGGATCTAAACGCTGGCAATTCTGGCTGAATTCGTTAGGAAATTTCTATTAGTTTCTATAGCTAAAAACTTAAAAAGTGTTCTGCTGATAAAATCAATATCAATTACAATTCGGTCTGAGATTCTGTAAATCGATTAAACAGGATCTTCCTGGTGCGCTTGATGATGCCGCTGTAACAGAAGCGTTGGAGTTGCATAAGATAAAGAGCCGTCAGTGGGCAATCTTCAAAACGTGTGCTGTGAAAGGTGAAGGACTTTTTGAGGGATTGGACTGGTAAGAACATTTTTCATCAGAATGGCAACAAGGGAAATTCCAGAGTGCCCATGAATGAAACTGAACCGTTTATTTGTGTGTTTGGTCTCAAATACTTTTCATGATCTTCAGGTTGAGTAACACGTTGAAGTCGGGAAGTGGTTAGCTAAAATCATCTTCATATGCTTAGTTGGTTATCATCCCTCAAGAGTGTATCATCGATCATTGGTTTTGTTTAGTATTGGCTTATCTTAGTTCTTCATTTAAAGAGTTAATATCAATTACATGTTTCTCTCTTTTTTTTGGGTTTCCTTAAAGAAAAATTCATCGAGGATTTGTAATTGGGACCCATAAGGCATGTATCATCTTTTAACATGAAACTGAAATGGAATCCAGTTCGAAATAGTAATAATAGCCCAAAGTGGTATTTTGACTAGTTGGATTAAAGCAAGATGGCAAGAAAATGAGTCTAATGTCCCGTTCTTTCTTGTTGTATCTGACTGCAAATTGCACCTGAATTAGGCATCTAGATATTGTTTGTTTTTGCATTATGAATGCAGTAACTAGATGAAAGTTCATTCGTTGTAAATTTGTAATAGCATATCCAGATGCATCTAAATGAAAGTTACTATAAAGACAAGATTTTATGCTAGACCATTCACGGTGTTCTTCTGTTACATTATATGGTGAAGATGTTGCCATCCACACTGAAGAATGTAAAAATTGATGATTACGTTAATATCATTTTATTATATCGTTGGTATTTCATAATTACAGTAAACATTTATGTAATTATGAAATGAAGTACTTGTTGCATCAGAAAAACAAACAAATACAGTCAAGAAAACTAGATCAGTTAAACAAATAACCCAAGGAAACAAAATTCTCTTTCCATTTTTTTAACGTTTTATTTGTCAAACTCTCTTCTGGCTTTGGGGAAGACGACTCAATAAGAAAAAGAATTTACGCGTCTAAGAGATCCGACAGAGAACAAACTAACTGACATTTATTTCTTCTTATTCAACAATTTCCTCATTGATATCAACAAGATCTTCACACTCAACTTCTGTAGCTTCATACTCATCTTCTTCCTCATCACTCACCTCACCATCCCTAAGATTTTGCCTCTCGAGTTTCTCCTCTTCGTGCTGCAACTTCCACTTCATCACCCATTTCTCCCATTCTTCCTTCAATGCCTTCCTCTTCTCTCTGTCTTTTTCACTCAACATCAGCTACACGTCTTGATCCTTTACTTCATACTTCTTGTTGTACTTCTTCAGATTCTTTGATATCTCTTCTTCCTTTTCTCCAGAAAAAAATGACGACGGTCTTGGTCGCCAAGCCAACTGTAAAACACATCATAAGTTACACATTATTTTTAATTACACATTGCAACGGATGATGCTAGCGGGAGAGGCGGGTTTTTTTTCCTTTTTGTCACACACCTGGAAGAAATGATCCTTCAGTATCCGGTAAAGCAGATTCCCATTGAATGACCAAATGCTGAACCCATTCTCCATCTCATGTCAAAGACATAATAAGTTAGTTGTTGAAATTATAAGTCAAAAACATAATAAATAAATGGTTGAATAATGAGTGAATATTATTAGAGTTTTCATTGTAATAATTATGTGTAAGAATCAATGGTGTCATAATTATGTTTAGGATAATATCTAAGGAATATACCTTGTAATATTCCTTAGGCTTTGTACTATAAATATCCATGCTTGGTGAGAGTTGTAAACCAAACTAAGTGAGTGAGTTCTCTAAGAGTCTTATTGAGTCCTGTGTAATCCTTTGAGTGTTCCATATAATAAAAGTTTCCCCTTCTTGTCTAAACACTTCTCCTATAATAATCATCTCTTATATTTCCTTATAACCTTCTCATAACATTCTTGATCCTATCAAACCTCCTTTGTGGTTGTACCCACTATGTGTATGTAAATTTACAGCGATTGCAACGTACCTACAAAGTAAAAAAAACAGCATCAGTTTTTCGGCATTTTGAATAAAGAGAAACCAACAATAGACTGGTTTAGTTTTAAGATGGTAGTACCTTCGAGTTGGGTCCCACTCGATATATGTTGCCATGAAGTATTCAGCTGTGGCCATTGTCTCGAGCTCATCCACGTTGAAAAATTCAAGCTGGCCATTGAAACCCTTCAACCCAACAAGAATTATCTACTTCCCTGTGGGCGACCAGAAGAGGGCATTGGCTTGTTTCGCTTTCAAAGTACCGAGCTTTGAAACCCTTCCACTGTTTTGTCGTTGTTCATTGTGTAGAAACTAACATCTGATCTGGGTTGGTCACCATGAGTCACAACAAACCTGTGACCCTTGGGCACCCATGAGAAAGCAATGATCTTGTCATTCTTGTTGTCTAGCTCAAGAACCTCAATGGGTATATCCCTTTCTTTGATGCGGAAAAGCTCAAATCCAGAGTATGTGCTCTTCTTTGTTTTTGTGTATCGATTAACCTTGACAGCAAGATACTCTCCATTACTCTGCCAATACATCTTGCAGTCGCTAACACTAAAGAGATTTTTCTGTCTCAGCTCCACCTTGCTAGGGATAAGAACAAGAGAAACTTGACCAAAAAGGGAATAACAACATGTAAATACAAAACAACTGGTAAGGAAAACCAAAGTGAAATGCGGATTTAGGCTGATTCCACTGTCTAAGAATAAGAACCTTAGCAGGCTGATTCCCACCGCCTTGTTCAGGAACAAACAGTGAAAGGATTTAATCAGTAGGAGACCAACAGATGTCCACAACATTTGCAATCTTCATGGATTTCTTGTCTATTAGGCTGAAAGTCTCAGTCTCATAGACATATATTGTATTTTTGTTGAGCTTGGCAAAGTGTTTATCATCTTTCCCACCAGCCCATCTGCAACAAAGCGTTTACAATAGATCAACGAATGTACATAATATTGCAATAGAGGATACATTTTTAGGAAACTCGAATGCAGTTAAAAAAATCACCTGAAAACAGGCCAAGAGGCACCAGCAACACCACCAAGTCCTCTATTGGAGAATTCCTCAACACTGCCCTTAAAACCTCTCATCATTCTTCCGGCTCTCACATCAAAGATTTTTATCCCTACTTTCTGAAGTCGGACAATATATCAATATCTGCATAAAAATGAAGCATAAATAAAAGTTGGAAAGAGCAGAAGCAAAGGTGCACTCACACTTGCATCCTGTGGGTTGCTTGGTTCTTGGCTATGGTAAGTTACCAGGTATTTCTCACCAGGTGAGATATCAACTATTTTTACCTAAAACAGGTCAAACAAAAAGGGGCAAACTTCAGGCTAGGAGAAGAAAAAAGCAAGCTCTATATAGCAATCAAAAGGATAGTCGAACCATATTATGCTGATTACGCATGAGACGGGTGTAGGTGTCAGCACCATCCCAAATAGTTTCCCCCTGCTTGTGAAGTGTCACAAGGTATGTACCTAGAGGAGACCACTACACATAACTCTCTGTCCAATACTGCATTGAAAGAGAATGTCATTTACATAATACATAGCACTGCTCTAGACAACCATGTAAAGGTATATACACAAGAAGATTTAAGTAACGTACATGACGCTTATGAACTGGTTTAGGCTTCTTCTGCCTAGCATCATTCTATAGAACTTCAATATCAACGCCAGAACGAATGAATAACTGATCACGAGCTTTTTCATCCGTAAGCCACTTTTGCAAATTTTCCGGAAAAAAATATCCCATATAAGTAATGAGGAAAAAAAGACACATTAAAGCTGCAAATATGATAAAAAGCTACACATACCCCAGGCATATACGGCTTGGTTTGAGGAGGCTCCCATTCCTCCTTCACATTCATCAACCCGTCAAAATCATCAAACATGTTTTACCGCAAAGATGTGGTTCCTGTCCAACTTGTAACCATGGGTCTTTTCCTTAGCGTTTTGAGCTTCCTTTAAAGAACATTAGATACCACACCAAACTTAACAAAGGAAGACAATACCCTCATGTATGTGTTTGCCTGAGCAAAATAAATACAGAGAGACAGAGACTAAATGAGCAGAAACCTTGAAATTGAATAATAACCTAAGGGGTATTAAACTAAATGAAACAATAGCCCAATGTCATTTTATTGGCATCAATGAGCATCCACAGTCCCTTCTCCTTGATAACACCTAACTGGTTGTAAATTTTCTTCACAACACCTTCTAATTTCTCAAACTTCCCCTCAGGAACAACAATTATGTTATCCACCACAATAATATTACCAAAACCAGTGTCGAGTTCAAGCTGGTCATCCTGGTAAACAGCTTCACCATCACTACAACCACCACCACAAAAATAACATTTCGATTCAGTTCAGTTGTTCATAAACACAATGAACTTCGAAACCATCAAGCTAGAGATCAACCAAAGCCTAGAAAACAATCAATCCATCATCTGAAACCAATGAAATAAAAGAAAAAAGGGTACAATCTCCACCGAAATCACCTTAAAATCCCAAGGTCATCTATAGGAGGAAGATGGATGGAATCGAGATGAACTTGAGACCAACTGATCCCTAACTGAGACGAGCGGACATCAAAATCAACATCCGCCATGATCTGGAAACTTAGATTGGAGATTCTCTCCCTATAGGAATAAACTTGAGGAAGCAGCGCTTGAAAACAAAGAGTGAGACCTGTAGAGTGGTGTGCCTTAGGTTTTTTTAAAGTTTTCTTATGCAAGTGTTACGATGATGACGAACACAAACTTATTAACGGATGGATTAAGAAATAGTTAGACCTAAGAAAATCGAAAGCCCATTTCTCTTTAACGGTCCCATCTTCGCAACGACTCGATCTTTATATTGAGACTTGATGATCACCCAAAATCTTAAGCGGATTTGATTTTGCAATTTAAAAATCTAATATATTTCAGCATTTTGTTGTTTAGTATATTTTCTATAGTGTTGTAGAAATTTTGTTTGGGTCAACCATGTGGAGTTATATACATTATCGTTTTACTTTGCTTTGTATGAAGGGAATTTGAAATGAAAGAGATGATTGATATGTTACATACAAGGAAGAAAGATTCTGTCAACAACCGAGGAAAAAACAATGGTTGTTAAATCTCTAATTTTTTTAACAAAGCGTGATAACAAAAGAGAGGGAATATTAGATGGTATTCAAGACAACATACAAAAGATTTGAGTATTCACCGCAATATGGATGATGATTTAAGCTACATAAATTTGATAGGAATAAGTCTTGTATTTTATTCTTTTCCTCCATATTATTTTTCTCTAGGGCCTCTTTTGCTTTTTCTATATCCTACAACTGATGTTGCTCACTAGAAGAGCATGATCATTTTGTTTTCTTTTCTCCCATTCTTCCTTAATTAACTCATCTTCCTTTTTGCTCAGCTTAGTTGGCTCTTCTTTTCCCCTAACATTTGGTGGATGCTAGATTAAATAAATGTAGAAAGGTACAGAGGGCATAAACGAATAATTTTTAGTTTGGACTACAAGATATGATGCAACCCTGAGAACTCTAGGTTGATTTACTCCCTGAATCTTCTAAAAAAGAGATCTGAACTTTTTCTTTTGATTTTTGTTTTTTGATTTTTTTTTTCGAAGAAGATGGAAGAAAGTTGCTGGATTTTATGAGAAGATGATAGATGAGAAGCGGCAGATTTGATGAATTGGGTAGTAGGATAGATAAATCTTTAGATCGGGTGAATGAACTCCCTTTTTGATCTTAAAGACAGTTGCTGTAGAGAATGAACTCTGTAGCAATGTGTTTCTTCTGGATATTACACACCAGAAGGTTGTGAATTGAGATATGACACACTCAGAATTCACGATAAAGAAAGACAGAAACGTCTCTTGATAAAAACTTCGATTGATCCCTATGAATCCTTCTGATCCTCGACATAATGATATTCCATCCAGGCTTGAACTCATAGTGTTGTAACCCTTTTTCATACCATGAATACTCTATGTGACTTCGATGAAAGCCAGCAGATTCTAAGGCAAACGATGATCTCTTTCGTGTGAATCCTTTTCTTTTACTACTGTTGATCCATGTTGCATCATCCCCTCCTCCTTTAAAAGGATTTGTCCTCAAATTTGGATCCTCTAGGATGAATGCATCGTCCATACATGGTTTTGGCGTTGTTGTCCACTTCTCTAAGGTAATGTTTTTGTTGTTGGACACACAAGACATTCCTCCTGGATCAAAAACAAAGTGTGGTAGCCTCTTGACGTGCCTTAGATGATCCATAATAGTGTGCTCAATACAAAAAAAAACAGGCTGATTAGATTCTTTACACAAAATTAAACCATGATTTGAAACTGATTTGTAAACCGTTGTCTGCTCCTTTCCATGAGAGGTTCCTAGTCTAAAATATACTTCTCCAGCCATGTTTTTGACTGGTATTAAATCACTTACAACCTGCAGTTCTTCGTCTTGATTCAGCTTGTCGAATTGCTGATTTTCTTCGCAAAGAGGAGCTAGTTTTGGTTCCTTCTCTTTGATCTCTTCAATGCAGCAGTTGAGGATGGAATTGGGACTGGAATCAATTGATTGAAGTACTCTTGGACTGCTTGCAGCTTTCTCTCAGATTCGACATCAAGCTTCTCTGCTTCTTTGGGCGTTTCGTTCTCCATGAAAAACGCAGAAGATGCGCTTTGTTCTTCCTCCCTTCGTTTGCTGATTTTTGCAAGAGATTCTCCTAATTAATTCTCTGGTTCAGGTCTCATACGAGCTGTTGGTAGCACTTTCTTACGAGATGGCCTCCTACCAAAACGTTCCTTGATATCTTTAGGGAAGTCTTTTGGAATATACACCATATCCATGATGTTCTGAAGCTTCTCCCAGGTCGTGATGGTTGGTTTCCCTTTAAACCAACGTTTATATTCATCTTGTTCCCACCATCTTCTAGCCACACCTCGTAGGCTATTAACAGCCAGAGATAACCTTTCAAATTTGGGCGTGTAGTTGTTCCAGATACATGTTTCAACATGGGCAGTCCATGAGAGATATACCTCAGGAAAATTTCCTCCAGCAAAACTCCTTGGTATGAACATAGAGCCGTGATTTTGAACCAAAAAAAAATCAGACTGGAATTTTCGTGACTTCAAAACCAGAAATAAGAAAAAACAAAAACGTCGAAGAGATTAGAAACAAAACCTGTGATCTCTGATTCAGTTGCTCTGATACCACCTGATACAACCCTGAGAACTCTAGGTTGATTTACTCCCTGAATCTTCTGAAAAAGAGATCTGAACTTTTTCTTTTGATTTTTGTTTTCTGATTTTTTTTTCCGAAGAAGATGGAAGAAAGGTGCTGGATTTTATGAGAAGATGATAGATGAGAAGCGACAGATTTGATGAATTGGGTAGTAGGATAGATAAATCTTTAGATCGGGTGAATGAACTCTCTTTTTGATCTTAAAGACAGTTGCTGTAGAGAATGAACTCTGTAGCAATGTATTTCTTCTGGATATTACACACCAGAAGGTTGTGAATTGAGATATAACACACTCAGAATTCACGAAAAAGAAAGACAAAAACGTCTCTTGATAAAAACTTCGATTGATCCCTATGCATCCTTCTGATCCTCGACATAATGATATTCCATCCAGGCTTGAACACATAGTGTTGTAACCCTTTTTTATGCCATGAATACTCTATGTGACTTTGATGAAAGTCAGCAGCTTCTAAGACAAACGATGATCTCTTTCGTGTGAATCATTTTCTTTTACTACTGTTGATCCATGTTGCATCAAGATAACTCCTATAAAGTGTTTTGTACCTTTAAACGCTCTTCTTTCTCTCTATTGCGTCTAATGTAACGACACGAGAATCATTGAAATTATCAAGTAAAACTATCACTTTCCGAAAAAATCTAATCAAAAGGTAGCAACGAATCTATAGCCTAGAAGAGACAACTAACCAAAGTAAAAGAACCTCTACTGGAAGCTCTCCTTACAAAGGTGCATAACATTATGGAGTTGCATATCTGTATAGTTTTTAGAAAACAAATCATTAGATGTCGAACAAATTCAACACTGGCATTTGAAAAAAAAAACATAAAACAAAATGACAAGTATAGAGATGTTTGTTCATCCATGACAATACTTTGTCATGATCAAAAACTTAAATCATATTAAAAACGTGATTGAAAAAGTGAAAAAGAGGAGAGGAGCTGAACACAACTGTAGCGGAAATTGAGAGTGAGAGCTGAGAGTAGAAGTTCTATTATTTTTATTTTTAAAATTATTTGAAAATAAAACTAAACAATACAAGAAATTATTATAAAAATGTTTGTAACTAAAAAAAAAAATTACCTACGGTTTATCCATATTTGATTTCCAATATTGTTTCGAACACATATTTATTTATACAAATGGTCATAAACCATAAACCCTTCATAAGTGTAAAAAAACTTATAAAAAGAATCAAAGATAGCAAAAGAAACTTAACTTTAAAGATGAATTGTAAATTGAAAAGAGAAGATTCATAAGCCAAATTTGTATTTATAGAAAATTAAAAAAAAATTATATTAAATTTAATTTATAAAATCTTCATTAAGATATCAATTCTGATTGTAATCTTTGATCTTTTTAAAAAAAAATGTACCTACACACCAATATATCGGATATGTATCTTAAAAAGTTGTTAATTTTCTTTTTTCTACACCGAACAAAAAGTTAGATATTTTTAAAAGAAAATCATTATTTTTTTTATTCTAAAGAGAAAAAGTATACTAATTAATTATTCTATTATAATCCACAACGTCATAACTCATTATTATCTAATGGTATAACTTTGGAAAAAATGCCAAAAAAATCTTTAACTTTCAAATTTTGGCCAAACAAATCCTCAACTTTCACTTAAGCCATTTTTTTGTCATCAGCCTAGTGGCTTAGTAGTTCCCTGAAAAGGGCATCACCCCAGGTTCGAACCCAGGTAAGTGAGATTGATCAACAGAGGTGGTAACCACTGTACCACTTGTGCCGCTCAGCCATTTTAATCCTCAACTTTTAAAATTTGGTCATTTAAATCCCAAACTTTCGTTGACCAGACCAAAAAGGGTCCAACAAAAGTCAACCATTAAATCAAATTTAACTTCCGTTAAATATGAAACAACGTCGTTTTGATAACTCTCAAAACGACGTTGTTTTACGTTAAATGGAAAATAAAAAACACTATTTCACCGAGACTCAAACCCCCTACCTCAGATATTACACAAACATGCTTTACCAACTAGGCTACTTAACATTTTCATAAATTGTTTTCTCACACATCAATATATCTAGTTAGTTTTTTATTTCTATAAATTAGTTTAATAATTTAATAAATTAGTTAGTTTAATAAATTAATTTCATAATTAAATAAATAAATTTAATAAATAAATAAAGCTGTTTTGAAATTTAGTTATTTAAGTTAATTTAATAATTAAACTATTTCAAAACTAATTTATTAATTAAATCGTTAAACTAATTAATATTACTGAGTTTCAAACTAATTTTTTGATTTAATTATTAAATAAATTTATTTATTAATAACATATAGGGATATATATATATTCTATTTACAATCTTTTTTATTTTTTTTGTATTTTCAAAACGAATTTATTTATTAAATTATTAAACTAATTAAAATTACTGAAAACTAATATTTTATTTAATTAATAAATTTATTTGTTTATTAGTTCATTAAATTAACTGATTTATGAAAGTATTGGGTAAAATGTTAAAAAGGTCTTTATATAACTCATGGCAAACTAGAATAATAATTTAATAAATATATTATTTTTAAAATCACAAAAAGTTGAAAAAGGATTGAAAAACTATATATGTTATTAATAAATTACTAAATATAAGTTATAAATTATTAAACTAATTATAATTATTAAGTTCAAGCTGATTTATTTAATTATTAAATTAATTTATTAAACGGACTAATTTATTAAATTATTAAACTAGTTTGTAGAATTCCAACACTAACTAGATATATTGATGTGTGAGAAAATAATTAATGAGAGTGTTAACTAGTCTAGTTGGTAAAGCGTGATTATGTAATATATGAGGTAGGGGGTTCGAGTTTTGTCAAGTAGTGTTTTTGTCGTTTTGAGAGTTATCAAAACGACGTCGTTTCATATTTAACCGAAGTTAAATCTTATTTAACGGTTGACTTTTGTTGGGTCTTTTTGGTTTGGTCAACGAAAGTTTGAAATTTAAATGGACAAATTTTAAATGTTGAGGATTAAAATGACTTAAGTGAAAGTCGAAGATTTTTTTGGCCAAAATTTGAAAGTCGCGGATTTTTTGGCATTTTCCCGTATAACTTTTGACAGTTACACATTATTTCTACGTGTGAAGTAAGAAAAGATTTATTATGATCGGTGGTGAGTGCATCAGACAACCCTTTCAAAAACGTGTTCACAATCAACCCTTAAGTGTTAAATAAAAGTCACTTGCCAAGTTTTTCAAACAAAAAATAATCCAGATTCGTAAGATCTCTACTCATAATTTTACGCTAAAAAACAAAACAATTCACCATAAAAGCTTGAAATTATAAATCTAACGGAAGCTGATAAGATTCAGCGGCGCTAGTATTGGCTAACGGCGTCGAACATGGCGGCTCTCGTTGTCAAAGCCTGTATCACGATCAAGAAGGAAGCACGGAACAAAAAATGCAGGCGTATGAGTGGAAGGATCTCACTGTACATGAGCAAAAAGCAACTATGCATAATTATTTTGAAAGAAATTTTAATAATCTAAGATGAAAGTTTGGTTTAGATGGCAAAGGAAAACGAATGGGCGACACTTCGATTGTTCGGGAAATTGATTAAAGATTAGAAGAAAGTGAAAGAGCGATAAATAGTTGTGAAATAATACAAAATTATCTCATACTCCTTTTTAACACATAGATTTTACTAAACTTAGATTGGTAATTTACGTGACAATTGCAAAATCAAAAAGATCATAATAGTAAACATAGTATACCACAATGTAAAGTGTGGCATAAATCTATTTTAAGATATTAAGACACACTTGGATGAAGATTTTATGGGTGATTTGAAGGTTATGGTGGTTCTATAACCATTCATTCTTTTTGAGCAAAAAAAAAAAAATTAATCAAGTACGAAAACGGAAATTTCATACCGTTTTCATTACAGGAAAAAAATTTCTTCCGTGTCTAAAACGATCGTGGGGTTCGCTGGCAATTCCATATTTGTCTCATCTATCTTCGTAATGGGGAAGTTACTCCACCATGATGTTTTTTACTACAACTGCTTGACGATAAGCGTATATAAGACGAGGCCTAAGATCCAACCTCGTAGAAGTTTTCACTCTTTTACTATTGAATTTATGTTTTGTTTGAAACAAAAAATGGCAGAGAATCTTTACCGGGGAATTCAAAATCTCAACTTGGGCTTTGACGATGCACCGAAGACACTCTTGATGGAAGTGGTCGCTAAAGCAATTCACGCAAATCAATACATTCTAATAGCAAAACTTTTGATGCCATGAAAGCAGTCTCCAGTCAATGATTGCATCCTTGTTGCGTGTTTAGGGGTCTCTTCGACATAACTGCATGTCGCAACGTTAAGCGGCGAAGACTTCAATTTGTCTTCCCATCAGAGGACTAAATGCTCTCTGTTTTGAGCAGATGATCGTAGGCGTACCATGATCAGATGATGGTGATAGAATCGTTGGACACCATGAACGGATGAGAACATTATGAAGTTTATTCCTTTTTGTGTCCAGATCCGAGGGATTCCACTCCAATTTCAGAAACCAAACATTATTTACCACATTGGTGGAAGATTGGGACAAATTCTACAAAGCGGCTTTAATATGAAGGTCCCAACAATGTTAGAGTTTTTCAGGGTGAAAATTAATTGGAAGGTGGATCTTCCACTTTGCTTTCGAAGAAATTACCAGTTTCAAATGGGAGCCAACACGTTCATCAAATTTAAATATGAGCGGCTTTGAGGCTTTTGTCAAGTGTGAAGAATGTTAACCCATGAGACGGGAGCATGTAATCAGAATAATGCCCAGCACACAATTTTGATGGTGACAATGATGACAACTCGCAAGATCAAGTAAATAACCAGAAACAACAACTGTTTGAATCACTTTAAGCCATTCAAGGACCTTTCTCGGATGGGGCTCAAATTGATGTATGATAGCTCATGTTTTCATCCAAGAAATCACTGTAAGCGTATAGTTAAGCATGATGTAGTGTTTCGGGATCGAATCCAGAAGGACCAAAGATCACACAAAATGATATGAATCACACACTGGCAAAGAATGAAAAGAAGAATTTGTAAAGATGTATAATTCGAAATCAAGTAATCAGAAAGCAATAAAACGAGTGAGGAGTAAATCAATCAGAGAAAAACGCTGGACATAGGGTGTTCCCTGGGAAATCATTTCATTAGGATTGCAAATTTTGTTGTCAGGGAAAAAATTAGGAGCCATCTTGAACTCAATTCACAAGATTATAATTAACCTACTTCCGTAGCGCTAATGATCTATGTTTAAGGATCTTAAAAACTAACTTCCATTGAGTTTTGAATCCTAAACATGTATTCTAAACAGGATTGATTTGTTCACAAATTGCTTACACATCAATTCCCATTGGTCTAAGACAATTTGCTCATTTATCTTTCATTCAAACATTTATTCTAACACTTTCGGTGTGCTAAAAAACCTAAGTTCATAATCTAGGTGATCAAGCCAATTTAAGCATTAAGAACAAAGATAAATGGAGATTAATTGATAACAATCACTGAATCATGAAATCCCTATGTTGAGAAACCCTAACCCAACTTAAAAACTACCCACACATGGAAATTAAATCAACACAAGATGAATTGGATGAAAACATAATGCAGTAAAACCTCTATAAATTAATAATGTAAGAAATTGAAAAATTTATTAATTTATAGAGATATTAATTAATCGATAAGTTAATATTTATTAATTTCTAGAGAGATTTTTTAAGTCCATAAGTTTTTATAAAATAATTTAAAATAGATTCTTTCTTGAAAGTTCACATTTTCTATTGTCTTTTATTTAAATTTCTTTTTTATTTGTTGTTTGCATATTCTATATGTTAATATTCCATAGTTCTTTAATTTCCATTTTTTATTGTACATTTTCATCTTCTTCTTTATCTTTTATAAACCACTAGATAAGTACTCGCGTGATACGCGAGTAAAAATAAAATATTTAGTGTCTAAAATTAATAACATGCATAATTTTAGTTTGTACGTTTATATTAAATCCTCTTTAAATCATCCACGGACTCGTGTAAATAAATTATAGATTAAAATCTACGTTTTGTTTTTCATTTATTGTATATTTACCACAAATAAAAAATTCTTACATTGTCTTAGATTACTGAAAAATTATAAATAACAATATTTTTAAATGAACAGAGTTTTCTTAAGTAAATCATATATTTCATATTACGTAAAAATGATTTGAATAAACATTAACCATTTTTAAAAACTTATATTCCGAGCCTGAATTATTCCTATATGTTTGATAATTCTTTTATAATGATTCGAATGTAAAAAATTAAGATGTACAAATATTAAAACTTAAAATCAACTTTCTATATTATATAAAAACTATTATGAAAACATGTATTATATTATAATTTTTCATTGTTATACATTATAAAATTTATGTGTATATTATAACTTTTTTTTTTAAGATTATACAGTTTCTTTTTACTTTATTTTTTAATAAGCTAGTTTTTCTTTTTTGTTAAATTATATCTTTTAAGAAGTAAATAACCAATAATAGGAAATTTTATATTAATTTCCATTTTTAGATTGACACATGTCACGATCTAAATTAAACATTGACATATGTCAAAATCCGTGAGTTACAATTTGCTTACTTGTCGCGTTCACGTCGAACGCGTTCAGCTTTATATAATAAGATATTCACCTTGGTGTAAAAGATCCACATATTTAGTTGTTCTCATTGTTGATGATGAAAGTTGAAGATGAAGTTATGGAGCTTGTGGAAATAGTTACCCGTAAAGAAGCAATAATCGCATCTAAAACTCTTCATAACTTTTAGATACAAATTAAGAAGACAATTCTAGAAATTATGTATGCAGTAAGAAGAATTAGAGTTGAACTCCAACGAGATTTCAATTTTAAGAAACAGCAAATAATACTAAAATCATATTTTACTAAATTATATTAGTTATTTATGCATATTATTTAAAATTATTAATTTATAATATTATTGGGACCATATTTTTACAAAATAGTTTCAACAAAGTTATTATCTTATTATTTTATTGAATTTTGTTAATTTTTGCATTGAGCCAACTCGAGACCAGCGAAATTTATTAACATATAGTGATTATTAATTTATCGAGTATTAATTTATAGAATTTTTACTATGCACTGAAAGGAAAACAAAATAATAGAGTTTAAAATTTTTCTCTAAATTGAAGTATAAAAGTAGATCTTCTCTCTAAGGTTTCAAAGCTCTCAAAAGGTCTTAGAACTCCAAAAACAACATAATGAAAACTAAATCACGAATCTAGGTTATGCTTACAAGTATTCCAGTTCAATCTTTGGTCTTCCTCGGTACATAAACTGACTTAAGAATCAGACTTTTACGACATGCCTTGGATCAATCGATCCAAGGAGCACAGATCGATCGATCCAAGGAGCACGAATTGATCCATCCAGGTTATTTTGTCCAAAAACTTCACTTTGCGATCCAACTTCTTCGCGACATTTGTCTAGAATGATTTTTAAGCTCATAAATTCATCATACCGCGTTCTTCTACTCATTTCGAACCTATAATCTCTGAAAACACAAAAAAGAACAAAGACCCAAAAAGAACACATAAAACTTTGGAAAATAACTTTTCTCGACTAAAAATGCGAATAAAAACTTGCAAAATCACAATACATCAATGTCCATATGGATGCTCAAATGGATAATCAAGGAGGTTTTCAGTAGCAAAATTTCTTAGCGGTTGCTGATAATGTGCAGGATCAGAGGGTCATTGCCTTCATGCAACAAGCAATAAGTGAAGAAGAGAGGGAGACCAAAAAAAATTCTTCTGGGTCTTCCTTTAGATCACTTTTCGGTATAGATTCACCTTCAGTGAAGGAGTCTGACTATGCATGCATGTGCCGATGCCTAATGGAGTGACGAACCAAGAGCGGTGGTAAGATAAACAGCGGTCCATACCCATAACGGTGCATCCTCATCCTGGGAGTGAGCCGGGACTCGCCTCCTAGGTATGATACTCCAAAGTATCTGAAAGGAACAACAACAAAAAACTATGATTAGAAGTTAGGTTAACGTCGAAGTTAGTGATTTGAAAATTCTTTTTTCAATTATGTGTTTTAGTAACCGGTTAGAAAACTTTCGAACTTAAGATTTTTCAGAAAAAAGTTTTGGCTTTGAAAAATTATGTCCCTCCGTGTCAGAACCGGGGTGGCCTTTAACCTAGACTCTGATGCCACTTGTAACGACTCGTCCCAGGGGGGAAACAGAGCTAACCAACAGGTACCGCCAAAACCGATTGAAAATTCACCAACCGTCACTGTCACTTCTAACCCGCTAAACGTGCAAAGACAAAAATAGGAAAAGGGGAAAAAAGAGAGATGATTAACTTTTCAAACAAGCCACCCAGTAGGACGAACCCGACTCCGTCTCACCCGATACCCGTCTAACCCCAGAATTCTAGACCCAAACCCCAAGAAAAGCACATACCATGCCAATCAAGCAACTAACAAATTGAAAACCTATTTAGAAACCAATCTTTACCTACTAAGACATTGTTTTCGCAATCCTTTCACAAATCATTTTCCGTTACCATGCGTCCTACAAGCAACCATCATATCAACCCATGCTCTAACTCACGTAGACCCATCACCGCTAGACAAACATGCGGCCTAACATAGTCTCATAGGTCAGCCCGCTCACTGCCCGTCCCACGGGATGAAACGCTTACTTTATCCCAAATTGGATACCAAACACGACTTACCAGCCGTTCCGGCCTTCCACGATCTAGGGAACCAGGATTACCTATAAGAGCCTCTTTGCCTCCCCAGGCCTGACATCTGTCCTGGGAGGCTCATGCCAATACTGGTCCTTCCTCTAGCCTCACCCTCTCGTCCTATTGGAGCTTATCTCGGGGCGGGGTGCATCACACCCGTAAACTGGATGAGCGACCATCCAAAGCACATAACCAAATCACGATATTAACCTACTACTAAGAGTCACTTGCGTAATTCTCAAGCAATATCGGTTTAACCTAATTATTCCATTAATTAACTTAGGTTTTCACAACATGTTCTCGCCTAGACTCGACTTAGCGACCCAACAAACAATCGCACTTAGGCGTATAAGACCTTACGTCATAGTAATACATAATACATAGCTCATATTCGTGTCGAGATATAAGTTTGACACTGGTCGGTTTAACCCTAGACTAATCGAATTAAACAAATACCGATATCAACAAAGATCAAAAATGTCCTCACCTTGGCCACACAGATGAACTCCCGACTTGGCTTACTGACAATCTTTCTTCTGAGCTTTTACCCAATAAAGATACTCCATCATTCTTTTGACCCCAAGTCGATCCTTCAACGTCTTTTCTCATCAATGATTTCCCTTATAAAAAAACCTAAATAGGGAAACCCGTGTTAGACCTTTATATGAGATCCTGCCAAAAGTGGAAACTTTCCATTTATGGAAACTTACCATAAATGAAAACTTTTCCAAAATAGAAGCTACCCAAAGAGGACCTCTGTCCTAAATGGAAACCTTCCACTTATGGTAACCTGTCATAAATGGAAAGTTCCAAAAATGAAAACCCCCCTTGGAAAGGAAACTTTCCAAAAAGGAAAACTGCCAATTAGGAAAATTCGCCATATTTGGAAATTGCCCAAAAAAGAAAGTCAAGTCAGAAACAAACAGTAATTTCCACTTACTGAGGGAACCAAAACTCTCAAGAATGACTCAAAACTCTCCTGCTCTGGACTTGTGGGATTTCCCCTCCACTTATGCAACTCCAGGGACTCCTCTGTTCCCCAAATTGAACCGCCTCCACTGGTGTCTTGCTTGTCCCAGCTTGAACCGTCTCCATCAGGATTCCTTTTTTGGCCGAGGATAGATTTAGGACCACCGACCAATCCCTCTACACTCTTGATTGAGTGAGACTCCTTCCGGAATCCACGAGGACTCCTCGATTTCTTGCCTATTAAGGGCCCGCAGACCTTCAACCCTTTTTCCTAGGGTTTTGGTTTCTTCTTCTCCAAGTTTACCATGAGGCTCTGACGCCGCCACCTCCTACTTTCGACTCCACCGGGATTCGCCGGCTTTCCGTCTCCATCACCGCACCATTGTCACTCCTTGTCTCTTCTCCACTGTCATCGTCATCTTCCTTCTTCTCCATCGCATCACAATCATCGATCATCATTTCCTCCTACGATTCCACAAGTCTCCTATGCTCCTCCACGCCTCCACCGCCTANCCCCCCCCTCTCTCTCTCTCTCTCTCTCTCTCTCTCTCTATCTATCTCTCTCTCTCTACCGCATCTTCTCCTTCTCTCTCTCTCTCCTCTGTAACAAACAATTCCTCCTCCGATCGCTCCTCGGCTGCGACTCTTCCTCCTCTCCCTTTCCCCATCGCAGCACTCCTCTTCATCACTCCTTCTCCTCCTCCCAGCCGCGAGGGCTCCTCCTCCTCCCTCCTTTTCTTCACTGCGACTTCATCTTCTTCTTTCTCCCGCTCAGCTCTCCTCCCTTTGTCGTCGCCTCCTCCATGCTTACTCTCTCTTCTCCAATCATCATCATCATCATCTTGCTTCTCTCTCTCTCTCTCTCGCTCTCTCTCTCTCTCTCTCGCAAAACAATAAGGGGGCTAGGGTTTAAGTTAGCTTAGGTTTAGCTTATGTTTAATTGGGTTTTAGGATTAGGCTTTTCGGTTCTTAATGGGCTTTTCACGGGATCAAATGGACCCTCGGGATAGGGATGTTACAAATGAATTTATACTTTTCTCTGGACACATCGAAGGCAGACATGGCTTAACAACCTAGCAAAAATACATTTGAAGGAAACAAAATCGTTAAACAAAGCAAGACTAAGGAGAACAAAGACCAAATAGTCACGTAGTATGAATGCATAATATCAAAAACATTGAAAAAATAACAACAAACCTGGAGGTTAAAAACACGAGAAGGACTAATGTGAACCTTAGGGTGCGAAGGATGACAATGGAGGTGGTGACTAGGAAGGTATTTATAGGAATATACTTAGGGTTTAACCCTCTTTAATATCTTATTAGTGTCGACCATAAACGACAACCAATCTTGTTTTGCCACATGGCTTTTAAAAATCATTTAGAGGAAAAAGTTGGACGAATAAGAATAAGAAGTCGACAAATGATGCAACAAAAGTAAAAAAAAATTCAAAAAACATTGAAGTCCCTAAAACGATGACACACAAACTATTTTTAATTTTAGGCTTATGTGAACTCGCCACGTAGGAAACTAACTTCTCATCTTAATATATTTAGTTGAACGCGTTTAACGTGAGCTCGACACGTATGCGTAGTTGTAACTCACGAGATTTTGACATGTGTCTTCGTAAACTTAGATCATGACCTATGTCAATTTATAATGTAGATTTTATAGAAAATCTCATTTTAAATCATTTGAATCTTAAAAAAGTAAAACAATGAAAAGGAAAGCTATTATTATTTAAAAGTATTTCCTTAAATTTTTTATTTTTATATTCTATATTTTTTTTTAAATATTTTCTTAAGGCTTAAACTAAACATGGATTTTATACTACACTTTATTTACACGATCCATGATTTTTTTAATCTAGAATCTATTTATACGAATATGATTATGCATATTATTAATTTTAAACGTTAAATATTTTATTTTTACATGCGTATCACTCGAGTCTTTATCTATCTATATAATATATGTTTAGATTGATAGATCAATTCAGAGGATACATAATAATGAAAGAGTGATCTCCTTTCCATATTGCTCTGCATAACTATATATTTATGTTTACACCAACCTGAAGGGAAAAAGAACTAAAGAAATCATGTTAGAATTTAGCAGCATTAAGTAAACTTTTACAATATTACCTAGTTCTCTTTAAAACATTCTCATATTAACGTTTTCTCAGTGTAGTCTACAAATGGAATAATTAATTCGGATTCTCAAAAAAGTAAACAATTACAAATAAAGAAATCGTGTTTAAATTTAACAGCATTAAGTAAAACACACACTATTTTCAGATTTATACACTCGTTCAATTTGCAGAAGAACAAGAACGTCGGATCTCACCTTCTTCACCAAGTTTCACACCAATCACACTCATCTTCAGAAACGACTCACTCCATCTCTCAAAGAAACTATCCTCGTCATTCGCAAGAATCTCCACAACCCTCCTCGTCCGATCATCTTCCATGAGAGCTGAATCCGTCCGGAACAAACCCTTGCGCGCTATCAGATTCCTATAATACTGATTGTCAAACGTAGAAGATGTCTCTGGATCGTTGTTGACAATCGTATTCACTGACGATGAACACTTGTTCAAAAGAGTTTGGGCATATGAGTTATCGAGAGACGCGTCTACTAGCTCAAAATTGCCTCTGGGGTCTCTCTTAAACCTGTTGTTGAATGTGTTGCAGTGCGCGGCTCCAATAGTATGCGCTCCTAATACGTAATACAACCGGAGAAAAAATAAAGGATTTATCGATTGATAATTAGGGAAAACAAAAGCTCTGCCTTTTAAATATATTATGAAGAAACATACCAGAGAGGACGACAAGATCTTGAACAGATAAGCCTTTAGAGGAAAACACATTGATCATCTTATCAACTGTGAAATCAGTGTCAATGATGTTTGGTCTGACGTTTGCAGCCATTGAGACTGTCCCGTCTCTTCTCCCTGTCGGTATTTGAACGACCGGTCCTCCGAGCTATCCAGCAAAAGTGTGTTCATAACAACAAGAAACAGAGTTTCAAAATTAGATATCTATATCTGAAGTTGATGAAGTCTTACCGCTTCCACGGCGTCTCTAGCAGCAAGAACAAGGATGTCAGCGCAGGAGACTATGCCCGGACAAAAGATTTCTAAGACATTTTTGGCGCTTTCTAGGACTGTGAATCCTCCCAGAGATGCGTTTCCGGGGTCTGTTCTCTCTGTACGGTTCCCTCGAAGCAATACTGAAGCATCGCAACCCTGAGAACAAGAATCATATTTTGTAATCTAAGTAGTACGAACTTCTGTGAATGAATCAAGCAAGAGAAGCAATGTATTATACTTGGACGAAACAGTCATGGAAGATGAGACGGAGGAGCTTCCCAAGAAGTGATGGATCAGATGTTGAAGCAGATCTTACAGTGTTTCTTACAATGAACTCAGCTCCGGGACATGTACTCGCATAGAAGTTGAAAGAGAGATCAGCTACTGAGGATGAAAGAAGCAGAAGTAGAGGAAGAAAGAGAAGAAGAGATGAGAAGAATGTAGAGTTTTGTTTGTACGCCATTCTTGAATGTGTCTCCTTGAAAAAGGAAAGTGACGATAATGCAGCTTAGTTGGTAGTGAGAGAGTCAGTGAAAAGAAGAGGTAGCTGTTGTGATAATGTTGATTACTTAGAGAGAGCAAGAGAGAGAGAGAGAGAGAGAGAGAGAGTAGTTATGATAAATGATAATTGTAAATGCATGTGTTAATGTCAGAGAGAGAATGAGCGATGGTTGAGTCAGGAGAATTTAATGATAGTTCTTACTCTCTCCTGCATCCATGCGTATCATCCCTGCAGAAACAAGATTTGGGTATTATGGTGTCAATGCCTTAGTTCAATCGAAACATATCCAGAACCGTCCTGAGCATGCTGGAGATTTCAGGAAAATAAACACTAAATTTGTAACATCCCACCGTATAGATTTTTTAGGTTAACTAATATTGGTACAATGCAAACCGTTTTTCACATAAATCAACAACTTTAACACGATAAATAAAGGAAAAAAAACAGAAAAGAAAAAGGGGTGAGCGAGTTATCAAACAAGTCCATTAACAAAATCATAAATTGATATGATGATGACCAACAAAAGAACTAAAGAAGCTAAGGAGATGGAGCAGCAGCTTGAATCAAAGCTTAATGAAGTTAAAAAAGGAGAAAAAGAACCGCTTGAAGCTGAAGAAGCAGAAGACAAAGACTTATATGTACCTCTTGGTTCAATGACTCAGTCCAAAACTGCAAAATTCAAGCAATCTTTACGACAACACTTATACACTATCCATGACAGTGTTGAGTATGCTTATCCAACTACTCTAGTTGTGATTCAACCTACTTGAGAAGGTCATCAAGAGAAGTGTCGTGACTTACACTATCCATGACAGTCTTGAGTTCCTCTCTCTCTCTCTCTCTCTCTCTCTCTCTCTCTCTCTCTCTCTCTCT
>OVAN01001230.1:0-43379 GCA_900406275.1 Anastatica hierochuntica | reverse complement strand
GATGTTCCTATCATTAATAAAGATATCCTTCTCATTAGTTTCACAACATGTCTAAGCCCATAAGCAAGGAATTTAAGTCAATTTTAATTTCCACTTAGTTGAGATGGGCATTAAAAGATAACAAGTTTCGACCTTAACCTAAGACTTCAAGAGGTTAATTCCAAAGATCGATTTCCCATTGAATACAAAGAGGTCTAAACATTATCTTACTTCTAACACTACAAGAAATATGAACATTGATAGCACATGAGGATATCAAGATTTTGCGAACTGCTATTACAGAAGGTGTTCAGGTATGAGATAATATATTATAGCACTTTAAAAACGCAAAGCCGAAATTTCATTGAGCGGGAGTAAATTTTAAGTTTTGGAGCCTAATTTGTATTCAGGGCGCGAAAAACTTAGCAATTTTTAGTTCCCGCAATATTTATCTTCTATTATAGCATTTTAAAAACGTTATGCCTAAATTTCATTGAATGGGAATAAAAGTTTCAGTTTGGAACCTAAATTGTGTATGGGCGCCAAACACTTAACAATTTTTCGTTTTGGCGAAATTTTATCTTCTATTACATCATTTTAAAAATGCTAAGATAGGGTATAAAATATTATACCATAAACTCTAAACTCTAAACCTTAAACTTTTAACTCTAAACCTAAACTATATACCCAAAACTCTAAACTCCAAACACTACAACCTAATCGCCAATTCATAAACAAATGTCTAATGATTAATATTTACATTATATATAAATTGTAATTTCAAATCTATCTTTCAAAACTTAATCCCTAACATTAACTTATATTATAAACCATTCCATTAATCCTTAAATCATAAACATTTAAACTTTACCAAAATTTACTATCTATTATATATATATATATATATATAATAATAATAATAATAATAATAATAATTTGAAGAAAAAATCAATAAAGCTTTGAAAGCATGAAAAATCACTGAACTTTAAACCTAATTTATATACCCCAAACCCTAAACCTGAACTATATAAAATGTTATATCCCAAACCCTAAACTCTAAACTTAAACTACATACCCCAAAACATAAATCTAAACACCAAATCTAATATTTTTAAAACTTATCACCAAATTTTAAACAAACTAAAAGTTAAATCTTTTCGGACTTTGTAACCCCTAAACCAAACTATATAAAATGTTATACCCCAAACCCTAAACTCTAAACCTAAACTATATATATAAAATGTTATACACCAAACCCTTAACTCTAAACCTAAACTATATACCCCAAACCCTAAACTCTAGACATAAATTCTAAACATTAACTATATATCCCAAAACATAAATCTAAACACCAAATCTAATATTTTCAAACTTAACACCAAATTTAAACATAAAAAAAGTTTAATTTTTTCAAACTTAGTAAACCTTAAACTAAACTATATAAAATGTTATACCCTAAGCCCTAAACTCTAAAACTAAACTATATACCCAAAAACATAAATCTAAACACCAAATCTAATATTTTTCAAACTTAACACAAAATTTTAAAATACAAAAAGTTTGATCCTTTCAAACATTTATATAAATGCCAAATCTAATATTTTTCAAACTTAATACCAAATTTTAAACATATTAATCAATCAAATTAAATTTTCAACCTTACAAATTCATAAAATTGTAGTGCTGGATATTAGTAATTTACGTATCTATGAAATTTTCAGGATAAGTTTTTGTAATCTCTCATATAGTCTAAAATATTATTTTGTGACAACTACGAAAAAAGCATAATGAAAATTTAAAAATTCCTTTAATAATTATATCCTTCTCTGCCGCAAACTTAGTCATTGTGCCTTTATTCTTCGAGAAAAAAACTTCAGAGAGAGAGAGGGAAAGAGATGGCGAGGTTGAGAGAAACCCTCTTGGATTGTTGTCTCTGACTCTAGAATCTTCTGGAGACATTCCCGCCAGCCTTGATTTCTCACCGCTGGTAATTTCTCTGATTTTCAACTTCTCCTTTGCTTTCTTTGTAATTTCAGTAAAGCGATTTGTTTGGTTTGGATCATAAATCTGGAAATTTTGATTCAGATCTAGAAGTGACGAGACAACGCTGACAGAGTTGATGAGTTCGGCGACCATATTTCTAGAGTCTGGCGGCAAGGATCTGCCAGCTTCTATACATGTGGAGGGGCGTGGTAGGAGGGGACGTCCTCTTCGTCTTAAATCTGTTTCAGCAGTCACCTGATCTGCACTAGGGTTGGGAAGGTGGTCTTCGGCATGTACGTCAGAACGGCAATGTAAGCGAGAAGATAATGGATCTGAGTAAGTGAGTCCAGTTAACATGAGTTTCTCAAAAAAATAATAAAAAAAAATTAAAAAGGAGAGAGAGAGTTTCTTAACAAGAGACTAGAGTTTCTCATTTGAGAGACTCTAGTCTCTTGTTAAGAAACTCTCTTTTGATGTGTAACATTTTTATTGGTCTTCAATATTTATTTATTACTAAAATTAAACTATAAAATTATATTATACTAAAATATTAATATAAAAATTTTAAGAGACTCATAGTGAGAGACTCACCAATGAAGATGCTCTAACAATCTCACCACGCTCGATTCTCATGTATCTTTCTCTCTTCTTCGTTTTTCTCCAACGATAAGCTTCAGAAAAATTTATTTTTCCTTTGGTGTGACGAAAGAGAAATTAGTGTCCACCGTGAATGGGTTTCAAGGAAATAGTCGACCTAAGGATTTTTCTCTTCCGACTAAGACTACAAGGTAACCCTTCCTCCCAACTCACCAAATTTGCCCCTCGATGTATTGTTTTTAAATGTTCTCCCTGAAAATGTACTAACTACTAATTCAAGTGGACCTCATTATAGTAGTAATGGTAGTATTTCATGAGTCTTGAATCTATTATCTTGTAGAATGTGTGGTGATTTAGTTGTGGTGATTTATTGTATTCTTGTGACTCATCTTAAATTTAAACTTTGGTTTTGTTTCTTTAGCATCGGTTTGTTCGTGTGGGGGTTAAATATGAGTATTGGACTACTCATAGACAGTTGCAAGTGGTTCACATAGAAAAGGTTTTTGATTCGGGTTAACCGTTCTCATTGTCTGTACAATTTTGGAAACACACACGAATAAGATATAGGGCTTGTTTGTGTCCTCATTCAAATGATCCATCTGGATGATGTTCGTTTAGTGCATAATTAAACATCTTCTAGATGGATCATCTGAATGACTTTGTAAAATACACACAAATTTTCAAAAAATCTGGATGATCCTAATCGAATCATTCAAATGGAGATGATCCATCCAAAAACACAAAAGACTAAAATATACCCAAAATTACATTTTTCAACCAAAAACACAAAATTAGAGTCGTTAACTATGCAGCACTTGGCTTCCCAGGTTCAAGAAGGTAATAATAACAACTACTTAATAGTCGGAAGCGGATTAGTCTCAACGTATTTCGGGGAAAACCATCTAGCTCTGATAGTCGTTAACTTTTTCAAAGTACTTAGAGTATGTTGCTTATCTGTTTCTAAATTTACTGTACAACTGAGAAATATAAGGAGAGTTTTGAGTCAAAATTCGATACTAGTTCGAAAGAAATAGACTCCTTACAACAAAAAATGCAAGACATATGTTTAAGATTGGGAGTTGATGAAGAAAACATCAAAAGTTGCAAGTTCTCGGTCTGTTTCAGCAACGTTTTGTTCATTTCTTCTATGAGAAAACCTTATTAAAAAATTATTGAGTTACTGCAAATTTGTTGAAATTACTCGTTTGGAAATTTCCTGAAAAGCTAATTGACCCTATGGATAGTACAGAGAATGGGGTCTATGTCTCTTATGCCTAGGAGGTCTATGGTTTACTCAAATTTCTCCATGGTTCTTTTGTTGGATATTGTTATACATTTTTAATTACATCTGAGTCAAAGATGTAGGAGAGAATGATATAGAGGAGCTAAAACTCGAAAAAGAACAAAAATAAAACTCTTACCTAGATGAACAACGTTGAATTGCCAGTCTCTTATAGAAGAAAGGTAAATTTCTTGTTCTTTTATATTCACGCCATTTCTAACACACAATTTTTCACAATGCCATTTCTCACATGCCGTAACTCACATGCTCTATCTTATTTAAGAGCTTAACATGTAGCCACACATCAAATAGGTTGAAAACTCAGTATTTCTGAAAGGTGTTTACTGTTTAGATGGAAATGGGATAGGGATTTCTTAGCCTCGGTACATGTTATTATTCAAATTAGTGCACAATTGTGTAATTCAAAAATTTTGTATGAGTTGGATAATACTTACACCTCTCTAGATGCATTGTATATCAAATTTGTTTCCTATATCACATGATAAGAAGTGTGTTTCATGTGGCTGGAAAGATACATCCTATGAATATGGCAATAGAACGCTTTCTTCTTTTCGTCTTACAGCTGTATTATAGTGTTGGCATTAAATATTCTTATTCTTCTCTATGGCAATTGCCATGGTAATCAGTTCTGATTCAAATGTAGCTGAATCAAAACTCAGCACTGAGAATTTGAATTTCAAACTTGGGAAGGTGCGTCTTGAGTTAACAGTAAAAGAAGATGAAGCCAAATGCCTTATTGGCGTCAACGAGAAGTTCGAGCAAGAAAACATGGATATTCGGCTGAGTGCTGATAATCCCTCTGAGAAGCTGATTAGCTCAGACCAGGAGGTCAAAAAACTTGAGGGGTTTGTACGCTCTTTGGCAACTGATTTGGCTGAATTGTAAAAAAAAAACTTGGCCTTCATGGAAAAGTTGGTTTTCTTTTCTCCTTTAATGTGCTTCACCATTTGTATTAGCTCTTCAATATTGGATTTTGTAATGGAACTTTTGTGTTTAGTTCTGATTATATTCATTGGAAATATGATAAAAACGATTTTGTGGGCAGGTTCAAGAGCTATACGAGCTATCTGTCGAGTATGAAGAAAAGTGTGAGCCTATGAAGTTTAGTGTATGTTTATATTTCCATGCTCATGACTTTGTATTTTATTTCTTGTTTTGCCATTTGGTATGATGTATGTACTTATGATATTGGTGTAAAACATGTTTTTGGTTATTAATAAAATTAATATTCTGACCCAAATTTTAAATATAAATTATATATAATAATAATAATTTATTATGGATTGGTTCGACTTCAAAATATATGAATATGGCTCACATAGATATAGTGCATTTAAAGGGCTATTATAAAATATAAAATAGCGAGAATAAAATGCTACAATTAAGTATATTAGAGCAAAATAAAAAATAAAACCACTATAATAAATGAAATAGCAATAATATGTCGCTATTATTAATAATATTACATCATAGAAATTCACGCTATATTAGATTGCGATATAATAGCAAGAAAAATCAACGCTATCGTAGGATGGGGTCTTTTATAGCTGTTTATATCATGGCCAACATCAAAATGCTATAATAGGCATATGATGGCACTAATCATGAACTAAAAATGTGCATTTTTCTTGTAGTGTAACGAGGGCATTGAACATTAAGCAAAACTTAACTAAATACAAGGCATTTTTCATCATTGTTTCATATGCAAATGTAATTCTATATGAACTTAACAATCTAAGTTTATGCAAATAAATGCAAACTACATGAAATTCTTTGAAAACAAATTGAATTTTTTTAGTTTTTCTAAAATTTCAATTTGATTTTTCATAAAATTTAGCTGTTTACAATGCATGACTCAAGGATGGTTAAAATAAAAAAATAAAAATAAAAATGCTCATTAGTACTAAACCCTCCCCCGGTTTTAAACTTCAACATTCTGGTGAATTCTAAACCGTGAGAGTGACTTAAAAAAAACAAGAAAAAACTGAACATATACAATTTTATAGACAACAAATTGAAGGAGTTACCTTTTTACATTCATATGTATGAGTGTTGAGTGGATGAGAAAGAGGAGTCGGGGTTGGCGCGGTCTCCTTAGCCGAAATGATGATGGGCCGATAGGGTCTTTCCCATCTCTGCTCCGTGGTTTGGCTTGATATGATGGTCTTGGAGGATTTATATCCATCATTTTCTCTTGGAGGATATGATAGTCCTCTTGTGAGAATAGAATCTTTCAAGAAATTGCTTCTTGTATTCTTCCTATTGGTTATTGTTGAGCTTTTAACACTTCTCTCCCATCGAAAAGCTTTATCTTCCAAGGAGAATGAGGAAAGAGTGAACTTTACTAGAGCCTTGGGAACTCCGTGCATCCTAACCGTCTCACAAAATCTTTAAAAATTATAGAGGTGTTCAATTGGATCTTACTCATAAAGCCCAAAATATCGCATGATTTGGACCAATCCAATCAAACTTGGCTTGATTTCAAAGCGAGGAAGGTTGTGTTGAGGACATCTTCCATTCTTGTAGGATTGGTGAGTGGCTTGTCAAAACTCCCTATTATCTATTGAAGTAAATGGTTCTCTTCAAAGAGAAACGTTTCCATCACACACTCATCATCATTTCTATTCCTCATACCCATTCTTGGTTCTTCCATCCCCAAGTTCAATCTTTGCACATTTAAACCTCTTTGATTCCTTGGATTCATTACCTCGCATAGAAAAATAACAAACACAAAAGCAAAGATAATTGTTTGATACTTAAAAGTAAAAGCATAGTCTTAAAAAGAATTTAAATCTTAAAGATAAACTATAACTAGCTATATTGGCTCCCCGACAACAACGCCAAAACTTGTTGGGGCGATACTTTTGCAAATGCAAACAAAAGGCTCAATGAAGATTTAATATTTATAAGAATGTTTCCTAACAATCAAACAATACCGTAAGTATATGGCTATGCTATTGTAGTACTTTGTGGTAGAACCACAAGTAGCGCGTCAAGCTAGAAGAGTCTAAACTTTGAAAATCCACAATTCATATTAATCTAAGCAAATTAAGGAGGTTTTGGGTTCTTAACAATCTACTAAGCAATTCAAAATAAAAGCAATAACATAAATAAGATAAACAAAGCAAAAAGAGAAAGAAAATTAAACGAAAGAAAGTAAGTTAAAAAAAAGAAACAAGCATTAATTAAATATGAAAAACGAAAATCAAGGACAAATAAAGATGATGGATCAACGATGAATGTAATTGAAGAGAATAATACGATGGTATTAGTAGTGTTAGTTAAAGCTATTAAGAACAAGCCCATGACCAAAGACATTTATAGCTTACTCCACTCTCATGGTAATAAACAATTTCCTATATGAGGCAATCACTGAACTCTCACTTATTAAAATTGAAAAATCAATAGGAATCATAAATAAAAATTTCATATAATCACTAAACTCCCTAGCAAGCAATTCTCATTGGCTAAGATAAGTTTAGCATGAATTAGGTTCTCCTAGATATTTCATAGAACATCTCTTGGGCGTGAAATGCATACACACCAAGATTCCTTCAAATCAAGTATTGATGCATCATAATCAATTAGTAACTAAAGATAAAGTATCCCTAACACCATCATTACAATCCTATCTAACCAAATCTCAAACACTCAAGATCCATCTAAAGAGACTATTCACAACTCATAAAAGAGAACAGAGGAGAAAAAGAAATGGAAAGCATAATATCACGATTTTGTTTTTTGATTCAAAATACAAATATAAAAAGAGAGACTTTTGAACTTAAAGATTAAAAGGAAAGACTTAAAACATCAAATAAAATGTTTCAAGAAGGTAGAAGTTATGAAAAGTTATGAAGAGTTATGTTCTTGGAGACTAAGAGAGACTATAAATACCTTTCCCATATGCATTTAGTTTTTCTATCCCTCGATTCTTGGTTTCAAATCCATCTAGACTTCATCCATTAAGCTCTCCATAGAACAACTCCAAAGGTTCACCCACAAATGCAACAAAATGCATGAAAATGCAAGAAAATCCTAAACTTGACTCAATTCTTAAACTAATTGGATTTTGAAACTAAAGTGAATTATATACAACCTAAATGTAAACATAACATGGATAAAATAGTCTCAAGAATTCATAAAAATATATACTTATCAGAGTGTCGTCGGAGTCTTATGAAGAGCTCACATTGAGGAGGTGTCTCGTTCGAACCCTAGCGCCCACCGACGATGAGACTTCTAGAGAAAATTCCTCGGATGAATTCGTCATTTGGACATAATATGCCCCCGACATAGGATTTAGGGATCAAAGGAAGAAAACCTAAAAGCTAAGTAAATCCTAGATCCTAACAATATCTTAGGGTTATAGCCTATGAAACTAAGAAAAGAGCTGAGGGAGGAGGTCGTACCTTGATCTGTAAACGGAAAAAGATGGAAGAACGGTGGCAAAGAGGCGACTTCCGTGAGAACAAGGCAGTGAAAAGGAAAGATAATGAAGATGAAGAAGAAAAGGAAAGTGAGGAAAAGGAAGCAAACTAAGAATCAAGAAGAGAGAGAAGATCAATTAATTGCATGTGTGAAATCAATAGGGCACGAATGTCGGGGATATTTCAAACTTCTTCTCAAAAATTCTCAAAAAAAATATAAATCAATGGTCAAGATATCCGGTCAGCTGGTATCAACTACCGAGATTCTCTTCGTCACATTGCAACTCGAAATTCAAAACCCTAGAAGCAAGCGGCCAGACGGCAGAAAGCGAGAGGAGCACCAAAAGATAAACAGTGTCTGGCTCCAGTAATGATTAGAAACGAGGGAAATTCCACTGCTTCCTTGAAAAGTAAGAGGGAAAACACGTTATTCTCCAGCTTTGGATCGAACCTAGGCAATAAGAGGCAAACTGTTGGGAATAATTTGAACCATGTGAATTTCCCTAGTTTGGATGCAGTAAAACAATTTGAGCTTGGAGTAGGAGAGTGCCCATAAGCAGGAAGCATGATGGCGAAAATGTGCTCACAAGCAAGAAGCCGGAGGAGTTCCTACCCAATAAATGATTCCTAAAAAAAGAAGACAATGACAATTATCTTCGGATAAACATGAACTCTCTTGGTACTAAGGGGATAGCTACTAGTTTTTAGCTATAAATAAAGGACCTAAGAGTTCATGTACATTCACTCGAAAATCCCTAGAGAGAAAAATTCTCGATCTTAGAGTTAACTTCTAGTTAACGACAAAAAAGGGTTCAAGAACCATTATCGTTGTAGCTTGATTTGTTCTCTTGATCAGTATGTATGTTTTTACCACTTTCGCATTTGTCTACGCTTACTTCTTGCTTTCATAGTGCTTCATAAAGAACGTCCCCAAAAGTATCAATAACACAAGTACGCCACTCTATCAATGTTTTTCTTATCGTGATGATGCAAATCCGCCTATAATAGACTTCATCAACCGTCAGTCTTATAGACAGGTGCTAGTATGAAATTCCGTAAAGAGAGTTTCATCAAACACTAGTCTTAGTCTTTCTGCCTCACACGTCTAGATAAGCAGAGTATTAATCATGCTTCTTGTATGATTTCGCGTTTGTTCATGCTTCTTGATTTATGAGTATGCATTTGTTTTGCTCGGGTGTTTGTTCCATATGTTCTCAATTTTCCTCTTTTTTAATGACACTACGAAATGCTTTTATACTTTTGGTAAGTTATTTTTTCAAAATTGTTCTTTAAGTGGGGTTTGTCGTTTCCTATTTCCCTTTGAGTACAAAATAATTCATTTTGCCCCTCGTCCTTTTCAAACGTTTTTTCTTTTGGAAGAAGTTATTTCATTAAAGGAGATTTACCTTTAGGCTCAGACAAACAAATTATCAAAGTTAAGTGGAATAAAACACTTTTTAAGTAAGCCCCTAGTAGGAAGCCGTAGCTATAACAATTATCCATCTTGTAAATATTGAAGGTACTTCCTTTCAGGGTTGTATGACATGCAACCAGAAGTTGTATGACATGCAACCAGTAAGTAATTCTAAGGCACCATAGATCTTTGTCTCTAACTTGCATGGTGAAAAGTGAGTTTGATGGCGAGTGATTGTTATGATTTTCAGCATCATTTGGTAGCAGGATCATGAGTTCTCCAGGCCGCCTCTGATTTCTATGATTTCCATTGTGTAGGAAACTTGAGGACTTGATGTNCCCCCCCCCCCCCATTTTGTGTATCCAAGGGTGTTCCATGATGATGTTGTAGACGGTTGCCCAGTCGAGAGGTTAGTGCAGAGGGTTACCCATTCCTCATAGACGGGCAATATTATCTTTCCAATAGTTTTCCTAAATTGTCCCTAATCTACCAATCCAATATCCAATGTTTTCTACTCACTAAGGCCCATGGAAAACCAAGAAGTGTCACTTGCTTTTTAAAATTCCATGCTTGAAGTGAGAAGAAAGTGAGATGAGCTGAAAAAAGTTGAATGAAAACAAATAAACTTAAGTAGATCCATGAGAAATCTCAACTTTGAAGAAAGGAAGAAACTTGAAAAAAGTAAGCAACTTGATGAAGAACAAGGAAGAACAATGATTTAAATATAAGTGAAATGCATAAATGACTTAAAGAAATCGAAGCACAAAGTGTTTATAAATCTTTAAACAAAACTGAAGAACATCAAGAACAAACTAAAAATTATTGCTTATGTAGCTCAAGTGTTCTTGGAGGCTTAGAAAGGGTGTTTATACAAGTTGGGATGAAGGAGGATTGCCCTAGGTGGGTTTTGGGCAAAATATTCGGTTTGATCGATCTTAGGTCGATCAAATCTTTTGTATTATTTCTGTTGAAAAAATATATTTTGATCGACCATATGATTGACCTTATGTCGATCATTGTTTCTTTTGCTTCATTTCTTTGTCCCCTTGCTTCTCCTTTGCTTCCCTTTTTCTTCCTTTGATTTTTCTTAATTTTTTTGATTAATACTTGTTCTTCACTTCATATGTATCAAAAATCAAGTTCCAGAGTCTTCTCTTTCTTTTCAAGATTCATTCCCTACATAATGCAAAGAAATGCTTGCAAAATGCGAATAATCCTAAACTAGACTCAACTTAGAAACTATAGGAATTCTATATCTTAAATTCTATATATACACCCTAAAGAAACAAAAACACATAGTAAATGATGTCGAATATGCGTTTAATTTTGTACAAAACAACTCCCCCGAACTTGTCCTTTGCTTGTCTTCAAGCAAACAAACAAGGACAATCCCGAAAGAGTAGTTAAAAAGTGGAAACACAAAGCCACAATAGAAAGAAATGTCTTTTGCTCAATGTCCTAAAGATAAGTATTATAATGCATGGATCAACAAAGACTCATCGTACTTCGCCATATTCATCACAAAGCCGTCTCCAGGAACCTAGGCTAAGCATCCACAAGTCACTTCCTTAACCAATCTCAATAATATTGAATTAAGCTTTCATATGCGTTCTTTTACTTATGGTAAAAGTATCTAATCCATTTGGCTTGGTAAGAGAAAGGCTAATGATGAGAAGAGGTGTTTAAAGAGAAAGCTTTACTCCATTTTAAGGTGGTTTCTCTCAAAAAGTAGTGCAAGAAATTAGGCAAAAGCAAGGTGGAGTCAAATAATTTACCCATACAAGGTCTTACTTACCTCTAATGATTATTTCTCAAATATACCTAAGTCTACTTAACTATCCTTTGTGTTTCCCATTTGCATCTTTTAAACCATGATCCATTTATTCACTGAAGCTCATTCTTCTCTTTCTTTTTATTGCAACTAGAGATTCATTTCCAATTTGTTACTTAGCTTCTAACCATCTATCTATTTTTTCTAGGGCTACTTTTTAATCAAGCTTTTTGAATCATTTATCTTTCCTTAGACTTTAAATGTGGACACTACTTGACTTTTCTTTTTATTTGCTAAGGTTAGAGCTAATCTTTTTCTAATCTCTATTGCATTTTCTTCTTCTTTTCTTTCTTTCTTTTTTCGATTTTTGATTTCTCTTATTCCCAACCCAACCCTTGGATTATCTTAAATTAAAGCTCTACTTCACATGGTTAACATACCAACACATTCCCATACCCTAAAACCGAACTAAAAATTCAAAGAATAACCTCCCTAAATTTCTAATTAGCTTTAAAGTGAAGCTAATCCTAAGGAAGCACTCTTTTGTCGTTCAACTTCTTTGAACACGTGATTTTCCCATGTGTGTACTTTCCGAAAGAGACCTCACATTCAAATTAATAGTGGGTTTGAAAGGAAGGTCTATTGGGTTGATATGGGTGAGGTAACTACTTTAAAAGTGAAAGTAGCCACTTCAGCTAAGAAGGGTGGTAAAAATTGTTTAACATAGCTCAAGTGTCTCATGTTTATCCACAGTTAAGTATGACTAAGCCCATCAAATTTAATTTTCACTTAGTTGAGATTGACCTTAGAAGAAAACTAGCTTCAACATTCACCTAAGACTTCAAGAGGTCAATTCAAATGATGGATTTTCCATTAAAATCAAAGTGGTCTATGCATTATTGTACTTCTAATGAGGGAATTGAACATTAAACAAAGCTTAACTATCTACAAGAGATTCTCATAATTGTTCCCAATGCAAATGCAATCCTATATGTTTATAACCAAATCTAAAACATTTGAATTTTTTTTTGAAAAATTTAAGTAATTTTTCTATACAATGCAAGACTCAAGGTATGAGAAAGGAAAACAAAACAAATAAAATGATCATTAGTAACTACTCCCTCCCCGTACTTAAAATTCACCGTCCTGGTGAACTTCAAATCGAGATAGTGAGGTTTTAAAAATGATATGCAAAAAAATGTATATACAAGGGTAATGGACTTGTACCTTGCACAAATGTGCATGAATAAGTTGAGCAGTTTTGGATTTTGAAAAGGATGTCGTTTGAAGCTTCTTTGTTCTGCTTGAGTTTCTTCTCATGTGCTTTCCTTATTAGCTTTTTAATTAAGTTTGGTACCTAAAAAGAGAATCAGGTAATGTAAGTATCAAGAAAAAATTAAATCCGAGTGAAATAGTGAGAGTATGAACCATAATCTATTTCAAAAAAAAGTCAATACTAAATCAATTCTACTCAAGTCAACTTAGAAAATTCATTCAAAGAACTTCCAAACTCAAACTTTAATCAACATTTGCTTTTCTAAGGATCATGTCAAATGCATTTTTCAAGACAAAATCAAGCTCAAATTCTTGAATTAGACACTTTCCGCGGTTATGTGTATTGACGTGGGCCAAGTTTAATATTTATAAACCTATGCCTACTCGCAATCCCGGAAGAGAACAGGGTCAAATTGTAGTCTTTTAGGGTTGTCCAAGGATTTAAAGGCTTGGCTAGTAGAACCTAAGCAAAGGGAATACACTAGGAATTCTATTCTAGGTTGTCGATTTAGATCAGGATTTTCACGGATCTCCACTAAATTTAGCTATCAACAAGGCCAAACATAATTCAAAAGCACAAATTACAACAAGAATTAAAGTAGCAACGAGTGAGAGCAATAAAGGAGTGAACTTGGATGTAAACAATAAAAAGATAGGATCTTGAGAAAATATTAATGGGTTCAGGGTCGATCTAGTGATGTAATGGACTTTGCTAAGGCCTTATTAAAGGATTGAAGCTATTCATAGGCCAATGATCCCTCCTTAATTGATGTACCCACTCTCGTGGTAAAGATCTATTCACTTATACAAATTACAAGGCTCAACTCTCCTTTGTTGCCTATCTAAACATGTATGTGATAGTAAACTAATAGTATCTTTAACCATTTAACACCTTGATGTCCTCATTGGGCAAAGTACTCTCATAGCTCAAAGTGAAAAATATAGATCTTGTTCTCTCAAGCATTTCATCCAACACTTTCTAGGCGTCAATGAGAAAGCAAATAACTTTGAAGAACTAAACAAGATCTAGTAGGAATCTATGCCAAAATCTAGCGTAATCATCCATCACAACCCTAGATCTAACCCTAGCCTACTACATCTCAAGATTCAAGAATGATCTACTCACTAAGAGGCATGGAAATCCAAAGACAAGAGTTGGGTTTTTGAGCTCCCATGTTCTTAGAAATATATCTAAGAGAAAGAGATAAAAAGAAGAGATCCAAATCCTCTCAAAAGTATTAAAGAAGTTATTACAATAGTTTGATCTCCAAAATATTGAAAGATAGATGAAAAATAATGTTAGATGGTGAAAGATATGTTCTTGGTTCACATAAGAAGCTATTTATACTAAAGGGAAGAAATGTGGGTGCCCTAAAAGCATTTTTTCACGTCACGGTGTGCAGTCGTCGCCCAAAAGTGGGCTACCATCGACCTACAGGTCGACAGTAGCTCACTTTGGGCAGTTGATCTCCCAAGGGAGGCAGTTGTCGACCCAAGGTGCCCCACTGTCGACCTCCAGGTCGACAACTGGTCACCTTGGCAGCTTGTGGCCTCTTCTTCTTTCCTTTGAGTGCTCCACTTGGTTCCATCTTCTCCTATAACATTTGGCTTTTATTTTTCTTGATTCCTTAGCTTCAAATCCATCTTGAATCCATCTCTAGAGCCTCCATGAATCAATCCCAAAGTTGCTCCTACAAATGCAAGGAAATGACATGCAAATGCAATATGATCCTAAACTAGACTCTAGACATAAACTCATGGATTCTAAGACTTATATGCAATATATACAGCCTAAATGTAGATGAAAATAAGCTAAAATGCACCAAAATATGCAAGAAAATATTCACACATCAACATCCTCGGACTTGTCCTTTGCTTGTCCTCAAGCAAACAACAAAGACTAAACCCGGAAATGAGATTTGCAAGTGAGAACCAAAAACCAAAAACCAAAAACCCGGAAATGCCTTATGCCCAATGTCCTCAAAACATGTAAAATGGTGCAAAGATCATCTAAGAGCCTATGTAATTCTCCTTGATCATCGCAAAACCAACTCTTAGAATGTAAGCTAAGCATCCATAAACTATCCCATCGCCAATTCCTTTTTACATTCAATAAAGCTTAAGCGTGAATTTTGTACCTATGGGCAATGCATCTCATCCATTCGGTTTGGAGTTCAAAGAAGGGGTTGATGTAAAGAAGTGTAAAAAGATGAGGGTTCACTTGATTTATAAATGTTTTTCTCAAACAAAAGTAGTGCAAGACAATAAGCAAAAGAAAGGCTGTAGCCAAACAATTTACTCATACAAAGTATTTACTACCTCTAATCGGTCCAACCCCATTGCTTCCTAAGGATCTAGACACTTAATTGATATACTTCCCATCCTAGAACTAGAAACCATAGACATTTTAGTGAATCAAACTCACTAATTCTTTTTTTTTCTGTAGACAACTAGAGATTCTTAAATTTTAAACTTCTTAACTACTAACCTTATTTTTGATTTTAAGAGGCATTATTTAATCACTTGGATTCTTTTTTCTTTTTCTTTTTAAGGGTGGACTCTCTAAACTTTTAGTTTCTAAGGTTAGAGCTTAAACTTAGAACTAATCTCTAGTGCCTTTTTCTTTCACTTCTCTTTTCCATCTTTTTCGACTTCCTTCGTTCTTTTTATTTTTCTTATTCAAACAACCTAGGATCATATATGCATTAAGGAACATCTACTTGACTCTATACAAACAAACCATTCCGAAGACTCAGACAAACCCAAAACCCCAAAGATTCCCCTTCTATGACTCTCGTTAGCCTTAAAGTGAGCTTAACTCTAAGGAAGTATCCTCTTTGTCGTTCAACTTCAATTCACTTGGGATTTTGACCGTGTGTGCACTTTCCAAAAGAGGCCTCACAAATCAAAATATCAAGGGGTTTTGAAGGAAAGGTTTAAGGGTTCACAAGGGCTGGTCACTACTCTAAAGAGGAGATAGACATTTGAGCTAAGAAAGGGTGGTAAATAAATGGTAAAAAATAGCTCAAATGTAGTGATTTCCTGTGGTCAAGTATGGAAAAGCCCATGAGAAAAATATTAACATTCATTAAAAACCCATATTAGATAGGAATTGACTCAAAAGATAGCTTACTTCCACAGTAGCAAAGACCTTTAAGTGGTTAATTTCCAATCACGAATTTTCATAAGACAAAAAGTGGTCTATGCAACATATTACTTCTAGTGAGGGCATTGTTCATTAAACAAAACTAAACTATCTATGAGGTAGTTGTATCACTGTTCCCTATGCAAAATTCAATCCTATATGCCCTTAACAAACTAAGTATTTACAAATGGATGCAATCTATATGCAAAGCTTTGAAAACAAAATGAAAATCTTTTTGGTTTTTTTTTTGAAAATTTTCAAATTGTTTTTGTTTTTTTTTCCACAAATCATAAGTATATACAATGCATGACTTAATATGTGAAGAGAAAAGAAAACATCAAAACCCAAAATGATATTAGTCCTAAGCCCCTCCCCCATTCTTAAATTTCACCGTCTCGGTGAATTTTAAACCGTGAGAGTGACCTTTAAAACACACATCAAAAACGAAAAATATGTAATGGTATTTACAAGGGATTCTAGGCATACCTTGTGATAGCTCATATGTATGAGTGTCTTATGGAATCGATGGATGGCTCGGGGTCTTCATAACGGTAGGATCTCCACCTTGGTCTTGATGATTGGCCGATGGAATCTTTCCCGTTTCTTCTCAATGATGGTCCGTGGTTCTATCATTCTTTGCTTCGTCCATGTTGGGTAAGATAGTCTCATAGGTTGTTGTGGTGGCGCCATTCATTTGGATCCTACACTTAAAAATGTAGCAAAGTGAGTTTCAAAAATTAAAGACCACAATGAGAAAGAAAAGGGTTTTAGCCTATAATTGGAATTATTAATTAAGCACAATCATTTTCATGATCCAATTAACTATCCCAAGCTAACTCATTGACTCAAATGCATCATAGTTAAAACAAAAATGCATCATAATGTGCAATGAAATATTCGGCTATTAAAGTCAAAACAATGCAGTCGACTTTTCACTTCTCAAACTAATGGCTTTTGCTCGAATGCTTCCTAGACTACCAAGTTCAAAATCCAAATGATACCTTTTAAAGAAAAAAATCTAAATTTAGACATGCTGTGCACTTAAAATAAAATGCCCAAATTCATAGGTCATGGATTAGACCCAAAGTAGTAAGTACAAACATGTTCAACAAACCAAGCATTCAAATAATCACCTCAAGTTAAGCTATGAAAGAACCAAAAATAAACTTTCTATTTATGCGAACACAGAAATTGACATTTTTAGGTGTCTTAAACACCTCAATAATTTTCGCAAATCAAGAAAGTGATGAATGGCTCTAACCATATCTAACACCCATAACCAACATGGATCAACAAGCTCAAGTTTCCCCAAAAATGAAAAATCAAGTACTATTCACTTCAAGAACACAACTTTATATTCATGCAATTCTAAGTGTTTCTAAGCAAATTTAGCTCATGAAACCTTCATAACCAAGCTTTCTCTAGCATAAGATCTAATTAAACATCATTATCTCCTTACCCACTTAAAATTCAAAAACTTTAAAGAGAATAAAAGAGGTTTTAGAGATTTTTATACCTTGTTCTTGGTGTTTTGAAGAGAATGGGATGAAGAGAGAACTTTCAATGAACTTAGAAAAATCAAAACCAAAGTTTTTCAACACAAATCTCTCTTGAAAATACAAAGCTTCTTCCTTGCTCTTTTAGTATGAAAATGGTGACAATAAGAGGAAGAAGAGAGAGAAAAGAGCTTTTTTAAAGTTGTGGATGAGAGGAAATAGTAAAAACATATTTAAAAGGTTGTCCCCAAGTTTCTAAAAATTCAAGTTTCATGGGGACATTTGCAAATTGGTCCAAAATTGAATTTTCTTTCAAATTGTGTGGAAAACTTATCTCTTGAACTTGCAAAATTTTGTACCAAAGGTTTTAAATGAATCAAAAGAAGTTAAGTTTTTTCAAATCAAACTTTAGCAAAATCAATCTTGAAATTTTTTTGAAAATGGTGAAATGCAAGTGTTATGCTTGAGTTTAAGAAAACTTACCTTAGCCAAAGGAATGCTCTTAAGTACTAAGTCATGGTGACTTGTTGGAAATGTCCATCCATTACTCCATTTTGGCATTGATCATTGCTTTGATTGGTTTTCCCTTAGCACTTAAGATTAAGCAAAAGGATATCTTCGGAACAAAAATACCCAAGACATATCATATTTATTGAATTGAAAATCTTGAAAATTAAAGACTTAAAACCAAATATTTACAAAGGATATGCATGAGATTTCCTGTCAAGTGCGCTTCCTCTCAAGGATATGGAGTGGAGGACCATCCTTTCAAAGTCAGGTCCTATTGGTGCCTTCTTTGTTGCATAATCCCTTATCTTGAAGAAGTTTGCAACTCCTTTTCCCTTGTAGACATTCAGGTTGTAGCTACTTTTGAAACTTGGAGATCCAAGTTCTTTCATGTCTTCTCCTCTAGCGACCTTCTCACCATGAATTCGAGGCATTTCCTTTGCCTCTCCTTGGTACATTTTACCATAATACCAAATGTCTTTATCAAGTTCAATCATAGGGTAAGATACTCCTTCGTCAACATACTTCAATGTTAACTTCTTTGCTTCACATTCAATTATGGCATCTGTAGTTAACAAGAAGGGGGTTCCAAGTAGAATTGGGAATTTAACTTGGTGGGACTTATTATCCATAACCAGAAGTTACTCTCTACATACGTGTTTCCCACTCTTAACCTCACGTTTTCCAACCTTCCTATTTGAACTTTCCGTGTAGCATCTCCCAAATGTACGACATTAGCCCCTTCTTTGATTTCACCTTCCAAACCAAGCTCTTTTACACGGTCTAGATAGATCACGTTCAAGCTAGCGTCGGCATCTGCTAATGCATTCTCAAATTGGGAGCCTTTTAGAGCACAAGGTACTACGAACCTTCTTTCATCATTGCTCCTCTTTAAGAACTTCTCTCCCACTATATAAATTGGGATATTATTAGTTTGAAGCACCTTCTCTACCCTCTCTATGGTGGCCAATCTCTTCTCATGCTTTTCCTTAACCCTTGCATCGGTCTTAGCCATATCATACCATTCTTGAGGGATGTCCAAATTACAATCATGTTTCATCTTACGATAGAGCATCCCTAAGATCTCCTTTTTATAATATCGAGGGTAAGGTAATTGGTACTTTGTAGAACAATAATCCAAGATGGAAAATTCCTCTTCGCTAATGTCAATCTCACTAGGCTCGTTGCTAGGAGGCCTTGGTTTCTCATCTTTTTCTAAAATGTCTCTTTCGTTGAGACATTGAGTTTCTCTTCTTCCATGAAGCTTTCATTTTTCTTAGCTTCCTTGAAAACTCCTTCCTTAGTAGCCTTATCTTCAAACAAAGGCTCTTTTTCTTCTTTCTCAATCTCGACACCTCCTTTAACCAAAGAAGTGTCTTTCTTCTCATGCTCCTTTCCAATCGGAGCACTTGTTTCTTAAATTTCAAGGTCAAATTCGGCATGCCCTTCCTTAACAATCGGGTTTCCAACCAATTCCGCGTTTAAGCAATCAAAAATCTCATCAAGGGATTCAAAAATAGATTCTCAAAGTCATCAATAATCTTCTTTTCTTCAAGAGTAAAGACAATATCGTCCCATGGTTGAGGAGTGTTGTTGATTTCTTCTAAGAAAACATTGCAAAAGTCCTTGCTTGACTCTCCTTTTTCTTTGGCTACTCCTTTTCCCTTACGGTCCGAGATCACTTGTTGGAGTTGGGAATCTATGAACTTAACATGTGAAGCAAGAGCTTCATGCTTGATGTTCATGTCTCCGTATATAGACTTTATCTTCACATTCATCTCCCCAACGACAAGTCTGGACGCCCATTGGGCGCCCAGACCACAGTCTGGACGCCTAATGGGCCCCCAGACCCACGGTTTAGGTGCCCAATGGGCGCCTGGACCACACTTTCTCGATTGTCTTCTCCTTCGAATCTCGGTTCAAGCGTTTCTTGTTTCGTCTCGATCGGACTCTCCGTTGAAGTTTCGCGGCAATAACCGTAAAGACTTGAACCTTTCGTAAAAACTTCTTATCGATCGTATGAAAACGATAATGGTTAGCTCGAACACCGACATTGTCTTAATCATACGATCGATCTTATCTTTTCGTAAAACCGTCACCGCATAGTCGTACGAAGAACGATTTCTCCAAAAGAAATCGTAAAAATCACTTTATCGCTAAACGGCTCACGATGACCCAAAACGCGACAAAAGCCCACTGACGATATCGGAATGAGAACCAGCCCAATTACGTCAACGATCTACCCGAGGTTCACGAAAGATAGAAGGAAAATACGATAAAGTCAAGGTCTGAAGATAAATATGGAAAATTCGTAAGAATATGGAATATTTTCGAAAAAAATGGAATATTTCTGCAGAATGATATGCACGAATCTAGGTCGGAAAAGGAAACGAATTTAACCTACGAAGGCATATAAAAGGAGGGCTAAGGAGAAGAATGAGGGACACAGAGCAATTTCGTCACCACCAAACACTTAGAAAGTTAAGGTTTTACTTTTGTTTTTCGTTAGCGAGCTACGACTCAACTAGGTTTACGAGTTTACGTTGTTAGATCTAGGGTTCTCGACGACAGTTCTTGTGGCCACGACTTTACACCAGTTGTAAACGCTCAAACACGAATTCCGAATAAGATCTCTATCACTCTACTTCGTTTATGATTTCTGCTTACTTTCGATTTACTTTTCGTTTACGATTTCGTTTTACTGTAACTTCGTTATCTACGAATCTTGTTTACTTTTACTTTGCAATCTCTTTACGTTTAATTCATCGTCCGTTTTCATCGCGTTGTGATCTCTCGTTGTTTGGCCCAGCAGAAATCCGAGACCTAAGGGAAAGTTGGGGTTTTCTGACTTTTCTTCGATATCGTAAATCGACAATGCGAATTTCGGTTCCCACATGCATCTTTATCTAGAATATACATCATTATCTGCTAACTTAAATAGTAAAAACAAGTAACAGTCGGCGATCGGCTGGCTTACGACTTCCGGCTATGCAACGTCGTCTGGCTTCCTGCTTCTGGGTATTCCCCTGTTTTGAGGTCTTACTGCTATACTCCATCTAAGCCTGGGGAAATTCCCATGGCCTAAATTACTCCCACTAGAAACTATATGAATTCTATCACTGAAACACAATATATACACACAGTAAATGCAACTAAACCACATAATAAATAATGTTAAATATGCGTTAAATTATGTACACATCAGGGTTCTTCTCTAACTTCTTTGTGCATGCCTCCATTTGTTGCTTGAGGATTTTGAGCTTCTCCATAGCTGCTTATGAGCTTCTATAGGAGCCTAGTTCCTTCGAGCTTCCTCGATCTCTTCAAATTGTATTTTCAGGGTCTCGTGTTGAGACCTCATCTCTTCGTATCTCAAGTTAGTCGAAGTTGTGATTGCAACATCTGTATTATCTCCTGTCATCGTCATGTAGCTTATCCTTTCTATCCTCCTTCTAGTTCTAAATTGTTATGGGTTTTTTAGGAAAAGATTCTTTGTAACACCACGAAAGCTAAAGATAATTGTATGGTAATCAAAGGATGAAGAAGGCTCTCAAGAGAAAGAAAGAGATACAATGTTTTGGGTGTAAGAACCCTGGTTTCTAGTTGTAAGTCTTAAGTTCTCTTAGATCTAACTATCGAGTCTCTAGGGTTTGTTGTAGATGCCTTACGTTAACCCTTAGGTTTCATACTTATGATGTATATCCTTTAGAATTACGAAATAACCGTGGATATATAATTTTCTTTTCTCGAGTAGAAGGGTCTTCTGGCTTCCTGCCTTGTGGCATACTCCTTCCTGCTTCTAGGCTTTCTTTTGTTTCTGGGGTAAACTGTCACATTGCTATTAAATTTGGAGGATTCTCCATTGCTTAAATTAGTCCCAGCACCACTTGAATTCATGAAAGATGTTTTCTCCTGGTCTTCTTAGTGCATGTGGATATAGTTGTACTCAGAGAAGGCATCAATGAAGCTCATCAGCTGATGTCCTACACTAGCATCTACCAACTTTTCTATGTGAGTAGTGGGAAAGCATCTTTCAGGCATGATATATTGAGGTCCGTGAAGTCTACGTAGACTCTCCACTCTCCATTTTTCTTGCGTAGTACTACAATATTAACTAGCCAATCCAGGTATTGCACCTCCTTGATGAACCCAACAGCCAACAGATTCTTCATTTCGTTGTTAATGATCATATCGCACTCGAGAACAAAATCCCTCCTGTTATGTGTGACGGGCTGGTGTTTTGTATCCACATGCAACTTATCCACTATAACCATTGGGCTTGATCTTGGCATGTCCATGTGAGACCACGTGAAGCAATAAGAATTGGACCTCAGGATGTCAATGACCTTAAGTTTGTTTGCAGCCTAGATAACACTTCAAGATTTCTCTAGATGTCCCCTTGTGCTAGGGGTACCTCATCCCGTTGTTCCACTTCCAGCTCATCAGAATGGGTAGCAGGAAGTGGTTTTTGTAATTGATATAAGATGGTCATCTTGCCTTTGAGTGCCATTCGGTAGCAAGAGTGAGCATTCTCCTAATCTAATTTAATATCCATGATTCCCCATGGGGTTGGGAACCTTCAGTACTTGATGCAAAGTTGAAGGGACGACTCTCATCTGTGTATCCAAGGATGCCCCAAAATCATGTTGTAGGCAAAGACACAATTTATAGCAGAAAACCTTGCGGTCATGTTTACTCCTTCTGCATAAACAGGAAGCATGACTTCACCGATTGTTTGCTTGACCTCTCCACTAAAATCAATAAGCAGCACAATTTTCTTTAATGCCTCATTTGTGAGACCAAGGTCTTTATAGGCTTCTAGGAAAAGCATATTGGTGGAACTTCGATTATCGATGACTACCCTCGTTACCAAACAATTTGTCACCGTTAGAAAGACAACCATGGCGTTGTGGTTCAGAACCACTACCTTCTCATGTTCGTCATCTATGAACCAGATCGCATCACCCTGGAGGTTCTTGGGCACGGGCAAGATTACCTTGGCTATTTTTGGGAATTTGATCGCATCCACCTCAAATTTTATTGACTGACACATGGGTTTTGTCGTGACCTCGAATGTTCTAGAGATTACGGGAATCACACGGTCTTGCCAAGGGGGAGAAGCAGGAGCATCCTTCATGATAGGGTTATCTTCATCCCGATTGTTCAGGAGTTCGTTCGTTTTACCGAGAGGAATTCCCTTAGGTGTCCCTTCTTGAGTAGCTCATTGACATCTATCTTGAGGGAGATACGGTCTTCTATCCTACGACCATGCTTAGTGTGGAAACCCCCATTTGTTGGTATTTCGATGGTTGTCTAGGGACTTCATCTTCTGAGTCCACTTGGCAATGGGGCCCATCCCACTTGATCCCCTCTAGATATTGACATATTTAATATTTGTGACCATGTGGTTACTTTAATCCTCTCGCTTTCTATTCTATCCAGGGGTTAATGATTTTCTCTGACTCCATTGGCTCCGACTTCTCTGGCATGCCTTTGGTTGGGTTTTTCATCCCTGCTACTCTTTGTCATCTGTATTACCCGTGCCTATGGCTTACAGGTGTATCCTTCAATTGCGGCTAGATCTTCTTCCCACTTGAATTGCAGCTAGATCTTCTTCTCGCTTGGGCGTGGAAGAGTACGTCTTCCATCGTATTAAATTGGTATTTGGTTAGATATTTGTAAAGATCTCTTTTTGTTTGTAGTCTATTTGGTTACTATGTACTCCAAGAATTTCGCGAAACTTCCTCCAAAAGAGCACTTGAAAGGATTGAGCGTCATGTTGTATTTTCTTAATGTTTAGAAAGCTTGCTGCAAGTGGGCTATATGGTCTTTTTCTTCTTGAGATTTGACCAGCATGTCGTCTATGTAGACTTCCATGATCTAACCAATTTGGTCTGCGAACATCATTTTGACCAGTCTCTGATATGTGGATCCAACATTTTCAATCCAAAAGGGATTACCTTATAGCAATATATGCCTCCTGAGGTCATCAAGATGCATGAGAATCTGATTGTACCCAGATAAGGTGTCCATGAATTAGGTCGTGCCTAGTCGTAGCGTCTACTAGCTTATCTATGTGAGGCAGAGGGAATGGGTCCTTTGGGCAGGATTTGTTAAGATCCATGAATTCTTTACAAACCCTCCACTTGCCCTTTTTCTTTTTAACCAAGACGACGTTAGCTAGCCATTCTGGGTATTGACTTCTCTGATAAACCCAGCCGTAAGCAGGTTTTTAACTTCGTCCATAGGGTGATTTGGGTCCCGACGTTGGATCCCGCTCTGTTGGAAATTTTCTCCTTTTCTGCTTGACCGGAGGGTGATTTGGGTCTACTTGCAGCTTATTGATGCGGGGTCAAGTTTTACCCCAGTTAAAACCTAAATGAAAGTGTACAAATCCGCAGTAATACTTAGGGATCGAATCCATAGGGACTAGCAATAAGACTTAGAACCTAAATGATTTTGGACTAAGCTAAGAACACGATATGCAAGGGTGTTGTCACTTTTATTATTTGGTTTTTATGGTTTTATGAATGCAAATGAACCTACTCTATATGATAATGTACGGAGGATAGATCAACAAAAAGATATGCATCAAACATTAGAAAGTTAAAGTAAACATGCAAGAGTTAATAACAATGAGGGGCATAAAGTTTCAGTGTAGAACACAACCACTAAGGTAGATCCTCTCCACTTTCGAGATTCGAGATTTCATATCTAATCACCAAGGTCGATCGTCTTTTGGACGGCCTTGTAAGGAGCAAACATGCATTAATTGATCAACAGTGTTTGTTCACGATTCTAAGTCGGTCTACTTTTGAAGCCTACTTAGAAAGGCTCATCAAATACTTTTTGAAATCAAACAACTATAGACCTATTCAAAAACCAGCTTCGTATGTGAACAACATTAACGTACGAGCAAAGATCATAACATGATTGATAAAACCTAATCGATTAGTAATCCTATTCAAGTAAAATCATTAACTTCTTGTAATCTATTTTCTAACATGAAAACTAATATATTAAAAACATGAAAACACGAAATCAATCATGACAGGAAGCATTCATATCAAATTGAAGGGAGAAGGATTGATAAAACCGAATGACGGAAGAAATCTGAATGTATTGAGATGAGATGGGTCCTCTCGATGCTATAAGAGGCACGACCCCAAGGGGTTTTTTCCCTGCCTCCTTAGTCACTTATTCGATCTAAAATCTAAAAATCTCTCTTCAAAACAAAAGCTAAAAGCAACTACTTATAGTACATTTTCTAATTAGGTCAAAATGTGTAAAACCGGGCCTTGCGGCCTTCATATGTTGGGCTTTATGTAAAGAGGTCTTGAGTTCAGTTCTTGGGAATGAAAAGTATGGGAATAGATCCACTTGAATCTGGAGAATGTCTGGTTCAAAACTCAAATGGTTTTTCTCTTGTTTTGGCCTTTCTACGCGTTCCTCATTTGCGAGACAGCTGGACCTGTCTTCAGTAAAATTTGTGTAACTATTTGTATGTTGTTTCCAATGATTTGAGACAAAATTTATCTGAAATCTAATTAAATTCTCTAGCTCGTGTCGAAATTTCATCAAAATCCATTAGAAACTATCCAGAAACTGTCTCAGATGATAATTATGATGCTCTGAAACTGTCCAGAAACTAAATTTGCTCCAATTAGCTCCCCAAAGCTCCAAATTTCATTGGTTGACTTGATATAACTTGAAATACCACAAATAAAAGAAAACTATTTCTAATCGCCAGTAAAACATTCTAAAATCTAAAGGAAAATTTGTAAAATAATGGTGCTATCACATGTGCACTATGACTTTTGGATCTATTCACGTGAGACAAACGAATAAATCAGAATTGAATCTCAAGAAGTCCATTAATCTTTGGTGTAGGCCTTCTGGTAGGTCTAATCCTATATTGAGGCTTTTCTCGTGGTTCATAGGTATTAAAGGTACCTCGTCCAACTGTTCCACCTTCTCGTGGTTCGGCTCTTCAGTATGCTTAGCAACCGTGGTTTTTGCAATTACTATAAGGGAGTCGTCTTGCCTTTTAGGGAGATCTAGTAGCACGATTTAGCACTTTTCTGGTCTCCTTTTATCTCTCTGATCTCCCAGGGGGTTGGGAATTTCAGCACTTAATGCAAAGTAAAAGGCACATCACGCATCTCGTGTATCTAGGGTCTACCCATGATAATATTATAGGCAGGCGCGTAATCCACTACGGAGAATTTGAAAGAAAGCTTTACTCCTCTTGTGTAGATAGGAAGCATAACTTCCTCGATAGTCTGCTTAACCTCTCCACTGAAACCCACGAGTGGAGTGGCTTTCTTGGTTAGGGCTTCTTGGGTTAAGCCCAAGTTTAAGTAGGCCCCCAAGAAGAGTACGTTAGTGGAGTTTCCATTGTCAATCAGTACCCTCTTCACCAAAAACTTTTCCACCATTAAGGAAATAACCAAGGCGTTGTGGTGCGGAGTTAGAACCTTTTCTTATTCTTACGTGGTAAAGCTGGTTATTTCCTTGCTGAGACTTTGTCGTTTAGCTCCGAGGGCATCTTGGTTACTTTTTTGTGTTTTTTGTGCTATTTTTCGTTGCAGCATGGGAGATCCCGTTGATCTCTGATCTTCCCGATATCACATTGATCACGCGGTCGTGCCTTGGAGGAGAGTTTGGGCCCTTGCGCCCTACGTGGGTGTCGTCATATTGACTGTTTAGCAATTCCTTGGCTTTGCCAAAAAGGAATTCTCGGAGGTACCCTTTTTTAAGTAGGTCATTGACTTCCATCTTGAGAGATATTTAGTTCTCCATTTTTAGAGCGTGGTCATTATGGAAATCACACCACTTGTTAGGTTTTCTGTGGTTGTCGGATGACTTCTTTTTTTGAGGCCACCTGACTTGGGGTCCCATCTGCTTCAACACTCCTACCAGTTCTCCTTTAGATATTGAAGATTCGAGAAGTCGAGCCAGGTGGTCACAACGAGTCTATTATCGTTAATTTACCAAAGGGTCGATGTCTACCTTTTCCCCTTTGCCTCCGTCTTCTCAGGGGAGTTTTGGTAAAGCTTATCGTCCTTGATGGGTTTTTCAGTTCGTATGACTCGGAACTCTCACTTGGAAGCACATCCTTGCCTCGAGATCAGGTCTTCATCCCATTTGATTTGCGCTTTGGCTCGAGAAAGCACGTCCTGCATGGGAACTTGGTTAAGTCCTTGTACAAATATCCATCCACATGCAACCCTTGCCTGAAGGCTGAGATGGCAGTTGTGATGCTGCAATTGGAGATAACCACCTTCTCTTGGTTGAAATGCTGCACATAGCTACTTGATTTAACAAAGATCGTCAGTGGACTTTGGGGTAAGTCTGTTGCTGGCAAATTGTTCTATGAACAAATCTGTCACTGCAACAAAAAGATACCACACTTTCGTTTGGGATGATGATAAACAATTACAGGGCGGCTTCTCTTAGCTCTTTCTGGATTGTCACCGTCAACATTTTTTGCCTGTATTGGGAAATTGGATTATTTGGGTATTAAGTTCCATGATATGGCTTCATGGTAGGGAATGAGAATTTTCAGGGCATGTCAATGAGTGCTTTTTCCTCGGTGAAGGGTGTGTCTGCGTAAGAGCTTAAAGAATTTCTTCTCAAAAGATTTGCCACTCCTTGTAGGCGTTCGATCACTAACTGGATAGCTTCGAATTTGTTTGAGAACATTAGTTCCAGGCGTTTGACTTCATCATACTGCTAGGTCGGGTTTGTAACTTGTCGACCCTACAATTCCACTTGGTCATCGTGACAGTGGATATGGTCTTAATTCATAGGGTTTCCTCCACTGCTCAGGTTCTCTTCTTCCCCCTGGTTATCAGCTGGGGTGGTATCTAGAGTTTGCATCCTGGGTACGGGCACCCTGAACCTTTGACATGTTGCCTAGTTGGTCATTAGGGTAGAGTTTGTTTCCCTCAGAGCTTCATTCTCGAGTTCTAGACGTTGTAGACATTGTGCATCTTCTTGGAGCTTCTTTGTGCAAGCTTTCATCTGTTGCTTGAGGTTTTGGAGTTATGCGGCTATGGATGCGTCACTTCCAATGGGGATTTGGTCTCTTCCTAATTTCTCCATCTCCCTGAGTAGTTTTTATAGGTTCTCTAGCTGAGATCTTATCTCATCGTAACTTGGGTCTGTCTGCACAAGTGTTTTCAACATTATCTCCTCCCATTGTCACGTAGCTTTGTTTGTAAGCTCCCCTCCTTCTAGCGCTAAACTATTTTGGATGTTTTTTGGGATTTTGTTTAGAAGCACTACGAAAACAAAAGATAACAATCAAAGCAAAGAGAATAGAGAAAGAAGTTTTGTGTTAATCAGGGGAAGCAAGGTACAATGCGATTTGGGTTTCTAGAACCCTTATAAAGATTGAGTTTCTCTTAACCTAATTTCTAGTTTATATTTTTTTTAGAATAAATTTTTTGAGCCCTTAGGTCTAGTATTTATAGTGCTTTCGTGATGATTATCCCCTTAGTATTAGAAAAGTCGTGTATATCCTTAGATATTTAGGCATATTTTCTTTTCCCTTAGGATTTCCTTTTCTCGAGTGTAATAGTCACCCGACTTCCTGCTCAGAGACATACTTCCGGCTTCCTGCTTTTATCGGGATTCCCCTGCTTCTGGCTTAAGGCTTGTCGTACTGCTTCTCGACCGAGGAGTTTTTGCAAGGTCCAAAATACTCCCAACAATCACAGTGAAGGAACATACTGACCAATTTGGTAAGCTCACTAACCATTATAATGTTGTATCAATATGACTCGAATCAAACCCGTTGCCCATGGTTGCTTCCCTCTGCTCCTTTTTTATGGCTACAGTTAGCATCTGTTGCATGTATTGGGAAATATGGTTATTTTAAGAGCAAAAGAGGCACCGCGTTGTGGAAGAGCATGAGGCAGCTATGCAAGGATTACCAACGCCGACCTTAAGAGGCAACATTCCTCTGATTGAACCAGCGCATAGGGGAGGGATCTCTGTCAGAGATCCCTCCAGTATTGTTGGGGACCACATGAGAACGTGGCCCAGGAAGAGAGCGGCGGACGAGGACAAAGGCAAGGGAATTTCCATCCACGAACCTTCATCAAATGATGATGATTAGTTCTATACCAAGGCGTAGAGGCACAATTAGCACCCGCGTTGTTGGTTCTATGTTGATCTGGAAACTACTGAGTCTGGTGAAGTTTATATTATGTATCTCCCTTGATCCTTTTATAGCCTTCCCTTTTCCTTAGGAATTTTTGTATCCGTAGACTTAGCTTCAACTTTTGATGTAAAGTCAATTGAGCCTTAGCTTTAGTCTTTGAATGAATATTTATTTTTTATTTTTTATGTCTTTCTTGCTTTTTGTTGAATATGATTTGGAACTTTGGAGTAATCCTCTTGGCAATCATGAAAATTGTTGGGAGTATTTTGGACCTTGGGAAATCCCCTTGGTTTGAGAGACGTATGACAACCTCAGCCAAAAGCACGAGAATGCCAAGAAGCAGGAAGTCGGGAGTATGCCTCTGGGAAGGAAGCGGAAGACTCTTCCACCCGATAAAAGGAAACCTAAAGGGAAAAGGAAATATGTCTAAATATCTAAGGATATACATGGTTTTCCTAAATTAAAGGGGATGATCATCCATAATAGGCTATAAATATAAGCATTAAGAATTCACACAAGAGATTCACAAAAAAAAACATAGAGACTAGACATTCGGTGAAGAGAACTCGATCTTTGTAACGGTTATAACACCCAATTCGCACTGTAATTTGCTTCTCTTGATCAATATACAACATTTTTCTCTGTTCTCTTTGCTTTTATTGTTATCTCTCGCTTCCGTAAAGCTTCCAAAGAACATCCCCAAAATTATCCATAGCCGTTTTACACTAGAAAGTGAGCTCACAAACAAAGCTATGTGACAATGGCATGAGATAACATCGACATCACGATTGCAATACCCGCACAAACCGACCTTAGTTACAAATTGATGAGATCTCAATTGGAGACCTTGCAAAAACGGCTCGAGGAGATGAAATAAATTAGAAGGGACCATACGCCCATCAGACCTGACAAAATCGTTGAAGCGGAGTTGCATAACATCAAGCAACAGATAGAGGCTTGCACCAACAGATGGACGCTTTCACCAAGAAGCTCAAGGAGCTATAAAATGAGGCTCTCAGACCGTGTTGATAGCTAACCAAGCTGTTGGTCAGAGGTTTAGAGTACCTGTACCCCGGATTCAAACCATGGAGACCACCTCGACCGATAACCAAGGCGAAAGAGAAAGTCTACCCGTTGTAGGGAATCCAGGAAACTAAATTGTGCCCACATGCAAGTAGATCTGGTGGAGTTATAGGGCTAGCAGGTCATCAACCCAACCCAGCAGTCTGAGGAGGTCAAACTCATGGAACATATGTTCTTCAACAAATTCAAAGCAATTTAATCAATAATTGAACGCTTACATGGTGTTGCACCTCCCCTAAATAGGAGGGGCTTAAGCTCCAAAGTAGACACTCCCTTCACAAAAGGAGATCACATTTATCAACATGGGCATGAAATTTTCGTTCCCCGCCATGAAGTCGTGTGACGGGATCTCTGACCCAGACAACTACACTGCACAATACAAGCAAAAGTTACTAATAATGGTAATTCAAAAGGAACTGAGAGAAGTAGCCATGTGCAAGGAGTTCGGATCCAGCCTCACTGGTGCCATCCTACACTGGCTTATCACAATTTCTAACGAAAGCATGTGATCCTTTGCTGCTCTGACTTACTTGTTCATAGAGCGATTTGCGAACAGCAAGGTTACACCCAAGTCTTCCGACATTCTCTATAAAATCAAGCAGCGCAAGGCAAAATCACTGCGTAGCTACATGCAACATTTTAACAAGGAGAAGGTTGCCATACCAAATTGTAGCGTCGCAACTGCAATCTTAGCCTTCAGACGAAAACATATTGAGGACAAAGATATTTACAAAGACTTTACCAAGTACCAATATAGGACGATAGAGGATGTGCTTCCACGGGCCTAGGTGCAAATCAAATGGGAAGAACACATGTTCGCTAGGCAGCGTACGCCTCTAAGCTTTAGTTACGAGTTATACGAACACAGAAAACCACCAGAGATAACAAACCTTACCAAAGGCCTTCCACGAAAGACGTAAGTAAGGGAGTGTAAGGGCGGACACTGGCCTCTAGGTAGACAAGATAGGGATATACTCGTAGTGAGCACCTGACCTGATATCTCAAACTTGTCAATATCTAGAGGAGAAATGGTGAGTGTGCTAAAGCTGATCTGACCCCAGGTAAAGTGGCCGCACAAGATGAAAATCATCAGATAACCACTAGAATCCCAACAAGTGGTGCGACTTCCACAGTGACCATGGTCATGGGACAAAGGATTTGATACCCCTTTAAGATAGAATTCAATGCGATACTTAAAAAAGGATACCTCCGAGAATTCCTTTCTGACAGGGCCAAGGAGTTAGTAAGTAATCGGGAAGACGATGTCCAGAGACGACATAATGTCCCAGAGTCTCCTCAAAGGCACGACCTTGTGATCATTGTCATATCAGGAGGATCAGAGGTCAGCGGGATCTCCCATGTCACAGGGAAAAAGAGCACGAGAACCACAAAAAGCAGCCAAGGTATCCATGGAACCAAACGACAAAGCTATAGCACATAGATGATCAGCTTTACCGCCTAGGAGGAAGACAAAATTTTCACATCACAACGCCTTGTTATTTCTTTAATGGTAGCAAATTGTTTAATTAAGAGGGTATTTATCGACAATGAAAGCTCCACGAATGTGTCTTCTTGGGTGCCTACCCAGAGTTGTGTTTAACCTAGGAAACCCTAACTAAGAAGGCCACGCGACTCGCGTGTTTCAGTGGAGAGGTCAACCAAACTATTGGAGAAGTCACACTTACTGTTTACATAGGATGAATAAACTTTTCTACTAGATTCTCCGTCGTAGATTTTGCGTCCTCAACAACATGACTATGGGAACGCCATGGTACACGAGATGGGAGCAGTGCCTTTTACTTTGCATTAAGTGTTGACGTTCCCAATCCCCGGGGAATCTAAGAGATCAAAGGAGATCAGGAGAATGCTAGATCGTGTTAACAAACTTCCGTCAAAGGCAAGACGGCTCCCTTATAGCAATTACATAAACCGATTCCTGCCAAGCATACCGAAGAGTCGGAAGTAGAACAATTGGACAAAATACCCTTGTACCCGGAAATCCAGATAAAAGTCTCAAAATAGGGTCAGGCCTGCAAGAGGGCTTACGCCATAGGCGAATCAACTTCCTGAGATCTAATTATGATTACTTTGTTTGGACCCACGTGTACATGCCTGACATAGACCCAAAAGTTATAGTGCACAAGTTGCAAGTAGATCCAAAGCATCTCCCGATTAATAAAAGAAAGAGGAAGTTTGCACCAGAGTGTGATGTGATTATTAACGAAAAAGTGAAAAACAAGCTTGCGGCTTGGGTAATAATAGAATCCATTACCTAAAGTGGCTAGCAAACGTTGTGGTCGTCGCGAAGAAAAATAGCAAGTGGAGGGTTTGTATAGATCTCACTGATCTGAACAAATCCTGCCCAAATGATCTTCTCCCTTTGCCTCATAGAGACAAGTTGGTGGACGCCACGGAAGGACACCAACTGATGAGTTCCATGGAAGCCTTCTCTAGGTACAACCATATTCTCATGCACCTAGACCATTAGGATAAAATGTCCTTCATGATGGTAATGCTCTTTGGGCTGAAGAATGTTTGGTCCACATATCAAAGATTAGATAACATGATTTTTGCAGATCAAATTGATCAAATAATGGAGGTCTACATAGACGATATGTTAGTCAAATATCTGGAAGAAGAAGATCATATTGCCCACCTCCAGCAAGATTTCTAAACATTGAGGAAGTAAAACATGAAGCTTAATCCTTCCAAGTGTTCTTTTGGAGTAAGTTTTGGAAAATTCCTAGGGTACATAGTAACTGTTATGGGTGATTTTGTTCGTTCTTTGTAGCACTACAGAAGCTGGAGATCGATGAATGTTTAACAAAGGTTCAACGACGTTTAAGCTAAGCTTGAAGATCAAAGATGGAAAACGAGTTGCTTGTTGTATTGACTCTTTGCTTAGGGTTTTCATGCGTNCCCTTTAAGCTTGGTATTTATACATGAGTTTCATGATTATCCCTCCAAGATTTGGATATATCATGATTATTTGTAGAATATATGCATCTTTATCTAGAATACATGTCTTTATCTACTAATTTAAATAGCGAAAATAGGGGAGAGGCGGTGGTCAGCTGGCTTCCGGCTTCCGGTTATGCTTGGTCGTATGACTTCCGGCTTTGGCTATGGGACGTCGTATGGCTTCCTGCTTCTGGGCATTCCCCTGATTTGAGGTCTTACTGTTGTTCTCCATCTAAGTCTAGGGAATTCCCATGACCTAAATTACTCCCAACAGTTTGCCCTTTATTGCGCAGGCTCGATCTGAAGCTGTGGAATAACATGTCTTCCAGGTTGCTTAGCCAGGAAGCAAGTAGCCGCTTGGCCTTTTTTAGTTGTGACTTGCGTCGCCTCTACTTTCCATAAGCGTTTGCTTGCTTATTGCTCGAGTTTTATCAGACAATGAGCATTTCTGTGACAGGAGGTTGCATCTGGCTCTTTGTCATCTGGCCTCAGGGCTTTAAATTTTGAACTTTCGTGAGCCGTTTGCAGCTTTCAAGGAGGATTATTTTGTTTGAAAATTGCCAGGTGTTTGACTTGGTGAAGGGAAGAATCCATAGCCGTTAGCGAAGATTTCTGAAGATTTGAAGAGAGAGAGAGAGAAAATAGCCGTTACTCTCTCGCGAGATTCGCGCCAATGATTGGACGCGTGTGGCTCATTTCAATTTCTCTTCTTTCTTATAAACCTTTTCTTCCTTCTTCTTTGGCATTTTCGCTTTTCTTCTTCCTTTTTTTACTGGAATTTTTGATTCATCTTCTTCCTTTCTCTTTGCTAAAACTCCTGCTCCTTGAATCCTTATTAAGCTTTCAATCCGCGATTCTAAAGTTAGATCGTCTTATTCCTTCCTATTTTTGCTTCTTCTAGGATAGATTCCAGGGGTCAATCTTTAGGATTTCAGATTAGCCTTAGCTTTTAGGTATTTCTTGCCCAACCAATCTTTGGATCCAAGATTGGAACCTTTCTTGAAAACAGACATGACCAGCTCCGGCGATGAGTTTTCTCCAGTGGCCTCATCCTCTGTCGGGGCTTGCGTTGGTAGGAGGCGCTTGATTCGGACTAGTCCATCTCCTGAGGCTGAGGGGTCTTCTGAGGACACAGAGATCCCTGAGGCTAACCCACTGCCTTTGTGCTCCGCCGCGGGTCCGAAGCTTAGGAAGGTTGGTCGTTTCTCAAATGTGAACTCCGAGATCCTGGAGGAGTGGAGGCAGGAGTACTCCATTGAGGAAGGCATTCACCTGAGGTTGCCTGGGAAGGGTGAAAGGGCTTCTGAATGCCCAGGAGACAAAATAGCCATGTTCGAAGGCTATTTTGAGGCAGGAGTCAGGGGTACAGTTCCTTCCCTGGTGAGGAAGGTCTCAGAGATCTTCAACATTTTCCCTTCCCAGCTGAACCCGCCGTATCGGAGGATTCTCACTGCCATCCAAGTCCTTAAAGAGTTCCATGGGCCAGATCTCGGCATTGATGAGCTCCTTTACTCCTACTATTTCACCCACGTTCTTCCGGGTGAGGGTAGATATTACTTCCGCCCTCGTGCTGATGCTCCCTTGGTGTTGGAGCTAGAGAGGCATGAAAGGAAAGGTGCGGCCTTCACAAAGAATTGGGCCCAGAAGTTTGTCTTTCTGAGAGTCGGGACTTCTTCTGGGTTCTCTACTCTTTGGAGATTCACTGGTAGGCTTAGGATGCTTTTTTTTCCCGCTTCCATTTTGGTCATTAACCATTTTGATCCTTTGCCCTTGCAGAAGCATCAATAGAGAAGTCGGAGGTGGGCAAGGAGAAGGCGGAAGAAACTTTGGAGATCCCTACTGAGGAAAGGAGTATCCCGTTTCTTTTGAGTGAAGAAGCGTTGAGCCAGAGTAGCATAAGAGATTTGCTCCTTGTTTCTTACTTCTTTTGTCTATTTGCATCCGGTTGGCTTCTTGATTGATCTTTTGCCGTCTTGCAGGAAATATGTCAGGATCCGGGTCTAAGGGGTTGGAGGACTTCAAAAAGGCTCAGGCGGCAAGAAAGGAAAAGTTGGCGTTTGGGAGCAATGCTCCAGAGGTGGTGGAGATCTCGGAATCTCCCTCGACTGGGTCCAAGAGGAAAGGAACCCAGAAGGCCACCGCCTCTAGTAAGAAGCAGAAGGGTCCTCCCGCAAAGCAGTCGTCCTCCTCTATCGGCGATCTCGATGGCGCCCTGGAACACTTGCATGGGTCTGTCTTCCATGTGCTTCCTTCTGACCCTCCTAGCTCTGGTGACCTGGGCATCTTTTACTAGATCCAGAAGGGACTGATCAAGGTAATTGGCATGTCTTTGGCTTCTAGCTACTATTTGGTTGTCTCCTTTTGTTTTGGCTAACCTTCTTTCTTTTTGTTGCTCAGCTTGCGGCTTCTCTCTTTCATGCCAAGGATCAGGTCGCCATTAAGGTGATCGCTGCGAGGAAGGCGAAAGTGGAGGATTGCCTTGCCAAGCTGAGGGCGGAGAAAGACAAGTCTGCTGGCTTGGAGAAAGAACTGAGGGAAATGAGGGAGCTGCTCCGGGGGCTTGAGTCAGAGAAGGAGAAGGTAGCAGAGAAGGTCCTTAGCTTGACTCAGGAGAAGGCGATGCTGGAGGAGGAACTTGGTAACCTAGACTCTTGGGCGGCCACCTTTATGGATGAGATATCCATGGCCTTTAATGGTGCCAGGATCATGGGGCGCTGGGAAATGGTTGGGGACTACCTCAAGGGTGAGGCCAAGTCTTGGAACTTGTAGGAGGAGTTTAAGAACTACAAGTTGGTGGCGATCACGGTGGAAAAAGAGAATGGCCTCGAAGCTCCCACCTTTAAAGATGAACAATAGATTCCTGCTACTTTGGCTTCTACTCCTCCAGCGGCCTCTGAGCCAAATGTTGAGAAGTCTGCCTCTCCTGATCCTCCAGCTGCGTAGCGTCCAGACCCATAATCAAGAAGTAGGTTGCTTTCCCCTTATGGGATTTTATTTTGTTTTTCGTTGATGGCGTGCCCCTACGTGGGTTTACTATTGCCCCTTGTGTGCTTTTTAATGACTCTTATGACCTTAGTGGCCTTGAATCTTCGTTGCCCTTCTTGGCCTTCTCTCTGTTTGCCCTTCCGGGCTTAAAACTCATCTTCTGGACCTTAGTGGCTTATTATGAATGTTTTTCTAGCTCTCTGTTGTCTTCTTGCCATTTCAGACTTTTGACTTAGATTGGGAGATGACGCTTTCGCAAATTTCTTACTATTAGCAGCTCGACCATCTGGCTTCTAACTGGTAGCCTCTGGCTTTTGCGCCTTGGCGGTTGGCTTCTGGCTATGAGCTTCTAGCCTTTATGCCTTGATCGCCTGGCTTCTGGCTGTGAGCCTCTAGCCTTTGTGCCTTGGCGGTTGGCTTCGGGCTATGAGCTTCTAGCCTTTATGCCTTGATCGGCAGACTTCTAGATGTGAGCCTCTCGCCTTTGTGCCTTGATCGGCTGGCTTTTGGCTATGAACTTCTAGGCTTTGTGCCTTGATCGACTGGCTTCTAGCTTTGAGCCTCTAGCCTTTGCGCCTTGGCGGTTAGCTTCTGACTATGAGCCTCTAGCCTTTTATTGATATTCTGGCTATTTGACTTCTATTTTATTGGCCTGTAGTCTTTGTCGTGTCTTGCGAGAGTTCTTTGAGTTTCGAGTTGGGATAATCTCTTTATCTCTCTCTTTTTTTTTTGAGGGAGTTCTACTTCTTGTCCTTAGACAATGTTTAGGTTCCCGAGATGCGTTTTTAGCATCTTGATACCCGGAGGTATCTCTTGGCTTATTTAGATTCTATTACCCAGAGGTAACCACTAGCTTGCGTTTTTGGCCTTTTGATACCCGGAGGTATCTTCTGGCTTTTTGGCATTCAGCTATTCGGAAATAGCTGAGTTTGCTATGCTGCACTCTGATTCCTGCAGTGAAGCCACTCTAAGTCTTATTGGTTTTGCTGGTATGAACCTCCTCCGCAAAGGGGTTCAAGTGCCAGACTTTTCTTCTACCTCCCACGTCTGGGTAAGTAGGTATATGTGATGCTCTTGTGCTCAGACCGCATAGCTTTTGCATTTACTTTGGCCTGGTAAGCAAGGTTAAGCTTGTTTTTGCTTTCTGCTCAACACTCTGCTTTCCGGTTAGCCTCTTTCTGTTAAGCAGAATAAGCAATTTTTGTCTCTTGCTTTCTTTTGGGTATTTCCCTTGTTCAAGCAGAGTTTCTTTCTCTTTTTTTTGAGCTTTTCGTTTTTGCTTTGGAAGGGTGTGTTGCTTATGTGACTCCTTTATTGAGGAGTAGTCATCCAACTGATTTGCCCCTTGCTTTTTAACTGAATTTTCTCGTGAGAAAGCAGTTGTTTTATTGATGGGTATATGTCCTTACACGTATCATGATTGCATAAAAAGATGTAAAAGAAATTGAAAATCCAAATCAGAAAAACGTATCTAGGGTATGGTCTTCCAAGTCAGGGGCGTTCTTCTAGAAGAAGTAAGACTTTAGGTGTACCGCATTCTTGCTATTTGGTTGTACTTTTTCGTACCTGTCTTGTAACTTGTATGCCCCAGCTCCTTTGACTTCCACAATTTAGTATGGTCCTTCCCAGCCAGGCGCTATCTTTCCGGCGTCCTTGTCCCTGGTATTCTCGAAGACTTGGTGTAGCACCCATTCTCCTTGTTGGAACGTCCGAGTTCGTACCTTCTTGTTGTAGCTGCGAGCTACTTCTTGTTGGTACTTCCAGTTTCGGGTTCTTGTGGCTTCCCTTTTTTCGTCAAGGAGATCCAAGGACAAAACCATAAGCTCTTCATTCTTTCTTGGGGTTAAAAGTTCTGACCTGGCTGTGGGGACACTAACTTCGACTGGGGACACTGCTTATGTTCTGTAGACCACGGAGAAAGGTGTTTCGCCCGTTGAAGTCTTAATGTTGGTTCGGCATGCCCGTAGGGTAGCTGGAAGTTCTTCGACCTAGTTTCCTTCGTCGTCGTCCAACCTCTTTTTTTAGAAGGTTGACTACCGTCTTGTTGGTGGATTCAACTTGTCCATTGGATTTCAGATGTCTTGGAGTTGCGAAACTTAGTTTTATGCCCCAATCTTCGCAAAACTTTTTGAAGTTTTTGCTTGTGAAATGCGGACCATTGTCTGTAACAATCTCTTGAGGCGTTCCAAATCGTATTACCACGTTCTTCCAAAGGAACCTCTTGATTTGGACATCTGTAATCTTGCTTAAGGCTTCTGCCTCCACCCACTTGGAGAAGTAGTCTGTGTCTACCAAGAGGTACTCCAGCTGCCCGGGAGTTGTCGAGAGTTTTCCCACGATGTATTCCCCACTTCATGAATGGCCATGGAGAGCTCACAGATTTGAGGTTCTCTAGGGGGGTAGCTTGGACACTTGGGCGTACCTCTGGCATTTATCACAGTACTTGGCCATTTGGAGGGTATCTTGGACCATTATAGGCAAATAGTAGCATGCTCTCTTAGCTCTTTGTACCAAGCTTCTTCCACTAGAGTGGGATCCGCATTCGCCCTCATGTAACTCCTTGAGAACTAGATATGCGTCTTCCGGTTTTATGCATTTGAGGTATGGACCCGAGAAGGATCTTCTATTGAGGTTTCCGTGGATTAGGCAGTAGCGGGATGCTTGCCTTCCGATCTTTCGGCATTCACTCCTCAATTTGGGTAGGACGTCATCCTTCAGGTAGGAAGTAATGGGCGTCATCCAGGTTTCTTCTTCTTCTATGTTGGAAACCTGAGGCCCTTCAGCATCCTCGTCAGTAGCTGGCCATTGGAGAACAAGCAAGGGTACGCTAGTTGGCTCCGTTTTTTTTAGGGTTGAGGCCAGGTTGGCCAAGGCATCCGCATGCGAGTTTTGTTCCCTTGGGTTTCGCGTGAGTTTGCATGCTTTGAACGAATCAACGAGCCTCTTGGTTATGGCCAGGTAGTTGGTCATGCTAGCGTCTTTTTCTTGGTAGTCGCCATGCGTCTGGTTTACGATCAACTGGGCATCACTTTAAACTTGTAGGTTTTCTATTCCAAGTCTTTGCCAAGCTGAGTCCCGCAATTAAGGCTTCATACTCACTTTCATTGTTAGTGGCTCTAAAGTTGCATCTTACAGCTCTTGATATTACTTCTACTCTTGGTGAGATGAGCACGAGGCCTACACCTGCCTCTTCGCTTTTATTTTCTTGTTGGATCCTGATCTCTTCTTCTGCCCCTGGTACCATCGGTAGGGAGAATTCTACTACAAAGTCTGCCAGGACCTGTGATATAATCGTCGTGGCAGGGTGGAAGATCACATCGTACTCGCCGAGCTCCACTGCCCATTTGGCTAGTCTTCCAGATACTTCTGCTTGTGGAGTAGATACTTGATAGGGAAAGATGTGATGACTATCACTGGGTGAGCCTGGAAGTAGGGACACAACTTCCTGGCCGAGACGACCAAGGCGAGAGCTAATTTCTCCAGGTGTGTATAGCGAGTCTCGATATCCAGAAGGGATTTACTTATGTAGTACACTAGACGCAGCTTGCTTTCTTATTCTCTGACCAAGACGACACTTACGACATGCTCTTAGAAGGCTAGGTACAGGAGCAGAGGCTCTCCGTCTTGGGGTTTGGAGAGAAGAGGTGGTGTTGTGAGATACTCTTTGAGTTTGACCAGGGCGTCTTCTGCCTCTTGGTTCCATTCAAATTTCCCTGTAAACTTAAGTGCTTCAAAGAATGCGTGCGACTTGTCGGACAACCTTGATATGAACCTGCTCAAGGGCGCCATTCTTCCGGTGAGCTTCTGGACATCTCGTGGGGTCTTGGGCAAAGGGATCGCCTGGATCGCTCTGATTTGCTCTGGGTTCGCTTCAATGACCCTGTATGTGACTATGTACACCAAGAATTTCTCAGAGCTTACTCTGAATGAGCATTTAGAGGGGTTGAGGTTCATGTTGTACTTTCTCAAGGTAGGAAGNGTGGGCTATATGGTCTTCCGCTTCTAAGGACTTGACCAGCATGTCGTCTATATAGACTTCCATGGTCTGGCCGATTTGGTCTGCGAACGTCATGTTGACTAGCCTTTGATAAGTGGATCATGCATTCTTCAACCCAAAAGGCATTACCTTGTAGCAGTAGATTCCATGAGAGGTCATGAAGGACGTCTTTTCCTGGTCGTTTGGGTGCATGAGTATTTGATTGTACCCGGAAAAGGCATCCATGAAGCTCATTAGTTGGTGTCCAGCTATGGCGTCCACCAGCTTTTCTATGTGGGGAAGTGGGAAAGGATCCTTGGGGCAAGATTTGTTTAGATTCGTGAAAATCATGTAGACCCGCCATTTGCCGTTCTTCTTCCGGACCACGACGACGTTTGCTAGCCAATCCGGATAGTGGACCTCTCTAATGAACCCAACCGCCAAGAGGTTTTTTAACTTCATCATTGATGATCTGGTCTCGTTCAGGTGCGAACTTCCTCCTTTTTTGCTTGACTGTCGAGTATTTGGGGTCCACTTGTAACTTATGGAATATGAATTCTGGGTCCATTCCTGGCATATCATTGTGGGACCTAGCGAAGCAATCTGCATTGGATCTGAGAAAGTCTATCAGCCTTTGGCGTATGCCTTCTTGCAATCTTGCCCATATTCTGAGGTTTCTGCCTTGCTTTGCGGGTATCAGAGGAACGTCGTCCAGCTATTCCACTTCCGACTCTTCAGTATGCAATACGGGAAGTGGCCTCTAAAATTGCTATAACAGAGCCGTCTTTCCCTTCAAAGTGGGCTAATAGCATGATCGAGCATTTTCTTGATCACCCTTGATCTCTTTAACTCCCCGTGGGGTTGGAAACTTGAGTACTTGGTGCAGGGTTGACGACACGACTCTCATTTTGTGTACCCAAGGCCTGCCCATGATCATGTTATAGGCAGAGGGATAGTCTATGATGGAAAACTTAGTGGATAAGTTGATTCCTCTGGCGCACACCGGAAGTGCTATTTCTCCAATGGTCTGATTGACTTGAAGCCCACTAGCGGCGTGGTCTTCTTGATCAATGCTTCCTGGGTCAGCCCCAAGTCCGTGTATGCTCCCAGGAAAAGTATGTTCATATAGCTCCCATTATCGATAGGTACTCTCTTCACCAAACAATTCGCCACCGACAATGAGATAACCAATGCGTCTTGATGGGGTGTTAGGATCCCATCTTGTCCTCCAGCCGTGAAACTTATGGCTTCGTGGCGGAGATTATGGCGCTTGACTTCCGGAGTGCTATGATTGTTTTTAGCGAGCCTTGTGCTTTTCTTGGCAGCGGCGTGTGTGATGCCACTTATCTCCGAACCTCCCAATATGACATCGATCACCCTATCGTGCCTTGGGGAATCAGGTGCTTGACGGCCGGCTGGGACTCCTTCTTCCTGGTTGTCCAGCATCTCTTTAGCTTTGTTAGAAAGGAATTCTCGTAGGTGTCTCTTCTTGAGAAGCTCGTTGACTTCTATTCTTAAGGAGATGCAATCCTCTGTTCTATGATTGTGGTCAATGTGGAAGTCGCACCATTTGTTTAGATTTCGGCGATGGTAGGGTGACCTCATCTTCTAAGGCCATTTGACTTGGCCTCCCCATCTCTTTCAAGACTCCTACCAGCTCCGCACCTGATATTGATAGGTTGAATACGTCCGTCCAGGTATGTACCGGTGGGAATATGTTGACGTCCGGCTTACCCTGAGGTTTGTGTCCTTTGGCTCCCTTCTGTCCTTCCTCTCTGGTAGACCTTTGGTAGGGGTTTTCATCTCTGGTCGTCTTCTCGGTCCTCATGACCCGAGATTCTTGCCTGGCAAGCAAATCATCTTCCCACTTGATCTGCGCCAGGGCCCGAGAGAGCACGTCTTCCATCGTTTTGCATTGGTCCTTGGTGAGCTCCTTATATAGATCACCATCAGGCAGAAGTCCTCTCTTGAAGGCAGATATTGTTGTGGAAACATTGCAGTTTGGGATGGTGACTTTCTGATTGTTGAAGCAGTGAAGGTAGCTCCTGAGTGGCTCTGCCTTACGCGGTCTGATCTCGTAAAGGTCATCAGAGGAATTGGGAGTCAGTCTGCTGCTAGAAAATTGCTCCACAAACAGATCAGTTAGATGAGCAAAGGATCTTATAGTTCCGGTTGGAATGATATGAACCATTGCAAGGCGGCCCCTGTCAAGCTAAAGTCGAACCCCTTGCACATGGCGGCCTCCTTATGCTCCTTCTGGATTGCCACAGTAAGCATCTTCTGCTTATACTGCGCAATGTGGTTGTCTGGGTCAGAAGTCCCGTCGTCTGGCTTGATGACTGGGAAGGTGAACTTCTTGGGCATGTCGGTGAGAGCGATCTCTTCTGAGAAGGGATTGTCCGCATAAGAGCTTAGGGCACTATTCCTTAGAGGGGGTGAAAAACCCGGAAGTCGTTCGATCACCGACTACAGTGCCTCAAATTTGCTAGAGAACATCTTCTCCAGTCGTCTGGCCTCGTTAGAGAGTGGGGCGAGGCCTACGGCTTACGGCTCTTATGTATCCATCAGGTCTTCTTGCTCTTGAGCAAGGTTTTGGTCCACCTGGGTCCCCGTTGCTGCTGGGTTTCCTCTTTCTCCCATGTTATTGGTAGGAGGAGTTTCCAGAGTTGACATTTGGGGTACCTGGACCCTGAACCTGTAATTTGTGGCTTGATTCGCTGTCAGAGCCGAATTCGCCTCTCTGAGGGTCTCATTCTCCAGCTCTAGCTGCTGCAGGCGCTGCATGTTCTCTTAGAGCGTTTTTGCATGAGCCTCCATCTGCTGCCTCAGGGTCTTGATGTACATAAAATTTCTTGCATATTTTAGTGTGTTTTAGATTAGTTTTCATTCATATTTAGGTTGTAAATAAGCATATTAGCATTAGAATGTTTCATTTAGAGTCTTGAGTCTAATTTAGGTTTATATTGCATTTTGCATCCATCTTTCTTGCATTTGTAGGTGCTCTTTTGGGACGGACTTTTGAAGGCTCAAATGGTCGACTCAAGGTGGATTTGGAGCTAAGAAATCATGGAGAAGAAGGGCAAAAAGCTATGGAGGAGATGGGGATCAACTAGGCATCAAAGAGGAGCAAGGAATATCAAAAACTGCNTCCTCTGTAGGTTGCCAGCCATCGACCCTGGGTAGGCTCCCATCGACCGGATGGGTCGATGGATGACAACATGGACGTCAAAACTCTTTGTTTTAGGGTTTTCTCTCACTCTTTTAGTATAAATAGCCTCCATAAGCCACCAAGAACATTTATGCTACC